>QOCX01000598.1:3703-29150 GCA_005959815.1 Sarcophaga bullata | reverse complement strand
AAACCATTATAAATAACAATACTGTAATAAATTTCAATTATACTGAAATATTTCTATACAAAGAAAGTATATGTAAGAAAAATAATTTACTTGATTTAAGTAAAGATAATTGTAATAGAATATTATTTTTGGAAAATGTTTTTTTTTATACAACAAGTAACATTCACCACGTTGAAGAAACCGAAGAAAAACGAACTCTACTTACATACATATATAATTGGCCATTACAACCTCTCAGTCAGGATTACGGCCTAGCTTCTCATACCGCTTATGTTGTGTGTGTTAATTTTATACATGAGTGGCGGAACCTACAGTTTAAAGTCGACTCCGAACGACAGATTTTTTGAGAAACTTTTCATGGCAATTTTATTTACTCTCAGAGTTTTTGCCAGGAATCTGCTGAGAGGAAGCCGCCGAAGAAATATTTCTTTCATATTTCGTGTTTTGATGTCTGACCGGGGATTCGAAACCTGGCCTTTCGTCTAATAAGCCAACACACTATCTACTGGACTACGGAGACTTCATGACTAACTCTCTTTAACCATGTAAATAAAATCATTTAACGTGTTTCACAATGACATTAGAAAATCAATATTATCGTCAAATATGGCTGATGACATGTTCAGAGCATATATCTGCAAACATTAACAATTTTATTTAATATAACAATTGTTATTAACAACATCTAACAACTTCACCCTTTCATCTAAATTTACTTAAAAAAACAAACAATTAATAATAAACCGTTTAATTTACATAAGAACATAATAGAATGACGTTTACAACAAATCTATCAAGCAAATATACAATTACTTTTTATTACATATATATACATATACTACAGATATATATACTAGTACAATTACTTTTTATTTATATAATATATATATAATATATATATACTATATATATATATATTATTACTACAGAATATATTTTTGGTTTGTTTTTTTTTTTTTTTTTTTTTTTTTTTTTTTTTTTTTTTTTTTTTTTTTTTTTTTTTTTTTTTTTTTTTTTTTTTTTTTTTTTTTTTTTTTTTTTTTTCTATATATATTATATATATATATATATATTTGTATATATATATATATACTACAAATTATGAAATGATTATGGTTATGGTTGAAGAGGTTTAGATTTGCTTATACACTGCATCTACCATTAACATTCAAAAAAGTACAAAAGACTACTCAGAAGTCTTAAAGAATTACCTATGATTCCGAAAAACCTTTGGTTAAATTTTGACAATAGATATAGCAACCTGTAGCTACACCTTAAAATTCGTGATTTAGATTCACTTTAAGGGAGGGCTTTAAATTGTTTAAATAAACATATTTAAGTCAATATTTTATTATTAATTTACAAAATTAAGGTAATAACACCAGACCTAAATTCAACTTTATCTCTTGCTCAGTATCTGCTCGGCTTCTTCCTAAATTATTCTCTTTGAAGAAGACAGTTCCTGACAACTAGGCAACTGGGCGAAATTCCTCCTGAATTGGTTTTAATTAAGGTTGATGAGTGTGTTGTAATTATTCACCTTTGTTGTTTTTTTTACTTCGAATCTTCCAAAATAGTCTTCCGAACTTAGATAACGATCATTTTGTTGATACTTCATCAATCAAATTATTTGTCATTTATTCATTTTGTTTTTCCAAATCACCGTGGACCGATATAGTATTCAGGGACGAGTGCGTAAACCATTTTTTAAAAACAAATGTTCTATTTTTCAATGAGAAATCATTTTCGGCTTTAGGACACATTGCTGATGAAAAAACAACAAAATTATCGAATTTGGGGCGGCACCAATCTACATGGGATTCAAGAGCGTCGAATGCATTCTGAAAAGTCACTGTCATCGATCCATATTTCTTTGACAACGCTGTTGACCAGGCCATCATAATTAACGGTGACCGCTATAGGTCGGTTGATTACAAAATTGTGTGATCTACGCACTTCTCATGCCACATTGAGGGCATGGTTTTTCCAAGTGGAGGTCATATAAACTGGGTACAGTGAGCACCCAATTTAAAACCGGTAGACTTTTTCTTATGGGGTTTTCTTAAGCCGGAGATGGACGCGATGCCATCAGTCAAACTGAATATAATTCATGGAAAATTATACATTTCGCATGCGTTTCACTCAGAGAACTCGTGGCAGACATTTGAATTTAATGTTATATTCCTCACATAATGACCTCGATAGGTCCTTCAAACGAATACAAAATGTCAATGATACACACACACAAAGATAGGAAGCGGTTAATGGAAGATCCTATAGCAGAAACATACTTATTTTATATATGCATATATAATCTAATTTTTTATTTTATTTAATTATTTTTTATTTATTTATTATTTTTTTTTAGTATATTTTGTTTTTATTTTAATTCACACGTACTGTACTTATTATTTTTGGTATTTATTCGTTGTATTTAATATTACTTTTATTACATTAATATTGTTTGTGTTCTTCAATAGCTACAAATAATTTATTTTGTTTCACGTACTTCATTTAAAATTAACATTAATGGAATTCAGATCACTATATTCACTTCTACCTGTTTTAATATTTTTTAAGAAATACATTCGAATTAATTAATTTATAATTCGAAATATTGACAATGGACACTTGTAAAAATAAAGGGCGACGGACGGACCCAATATACTTAATTGGTCATCATAACATTTCAATGAGGATTACGACCTAGGTCCTCACATCTCCCATAATGTATGTGTTAATTTTATCTATGAGTAGCGGAACCTACGGTTTAAAGTCAATTGATAACTTTTCATGAGTTTTTGCCAGAAAAGGATGGTTGTTCCTTAATTCTAACAGTTTAAGGAGATACAGTGTGTCCATTGTTTATCTATATATATTATTATTCTATTTATTGATTGAAATTTTACTTTTTAATTATTATTACTATGGCAAATATCAGAAAACATAAATACTCATCAAAGTCTACAATATCCAATTTATATTTATCCCGCTTAAATCATTATGTTTTTATAAATGGACTCAGGAAACCCATACATAACATGACTTTCAAATTACAAATATAATCAAATGATAGCGACTTATGCTTGACAGTGGACTTTAAAATCGTATTCCACATTTCTGAAACCAATACAGTATTATGGTAGACGGTGATGAGATACTACTTCTCTTTTACAAAACCAATTATATTTTATTATATAATTATATTTATAATTATCTTTATTCCTATTTTATAATAAAACAAAAAAATTATAACAGTACTTTTAATGAATCAAGATTTCTGCACTAATAAAGTGTAGGTATCTCCAAGNTTAATGAATCAAGATTTCTGCACTAATAAAGTGTAGGTATCTCCAAGAAGAAAAGAGAGTACATTTAGAGTCCTAACGTAGTAAAGTATTTTACCTAATATTGAGTAGAATATCTCTTAAGGTCAACCAGTCCCTTTAAACTACTTGGCATTTAATGTACCAATTCTCTTAGTGTTCTTTACTAATATTTGCTGCCATTCATTCACATCGTCAATTATTAGAGGAGACTTCAATGTTTATTAATTACCTTGGGGAACTGGCGAAAATTTGGAGATATACAGTAGCTCAAACGTGTAATTGGACACTAGGTATGAGATTACTCAAATGCCGATTTTTCCACTTCAATAGAAATATTTGAAACATTTTTTATATAAAATAATAGAGACTCGTTTATAAAATGTATATAAAAATGCAACGGTTTTCGAATTGTTGTTCTGGTAAAAACAAATATGTCCAATATATTTAACTTATTGACTTCCTATTTTGTGCTGTGCTTCATATATTGTTTTAAAACTCCCAATTATTAGAATGAATCCATTTTGCTGTATACATACTGCTCCTGCAGTTGAATCACATCCGCCCGCCAGTATCAACACTCCCTCATGTTTTATTCTTTGGCAATAACTTAGTATGTGGTTTATGATGAACATTATTACCATAAAAAAATTGACATTTGTATGAACCCATCAATTTAAAACGATCTTTAATACTGCAAACTACAATTATGGCACGTTCATATCGCACTGCATTCAAAGTTAGTACTAATTTGTTTCTTAGGCACCAGCTAAATTGAAAGAAATTAATTCTCAGATTAACCATCAAAACAGGTAGTAATGACCCACTCTAACCAAACAAACAAAACAGTATGTATATGTATGTATGGTATATGAACAAACATTATGGTATAAATAACATAAATAACAATCAATTATGTAAAAATGATTTTTAAATACAAAATCGGTGACATTTTAGACAAAACTATATAAATCATGACATCTTGCAGAATGTCATGTTAACACAAGTGCGTATAAAATGTAAATTTATTAATAAGTCCCCAAGCAACGTCAACAGTTGTATCAATGGCAATAATTCAATTAAAAAAATTTTGATATAAAACGGTGGTTTTGACACCACAAATTAAACTTGTAACTTGAATATATAATTTGCATGGATGTTTTACTTCGTTAACTAAAAAGGAAATGGAAAAAATATATTTATGAATTTGGTATAAGAGAAACTTAGCTTTTTATCGATTACACCATGCAATAAAAAACAAACAAATTAAATACACTTAATTAACGACGTAGTGACGGTTGTAAATTTAGCTTAATAGAAAATATTTTTTATATATATTAAATAATTTATTAATTTTTTGGATATAAAGAACAAATTTTTTGATTACTCAGACATTATTAGACCGATATTGATGTTCGTTTCATATAAAATTACATATTGAAAAAAAAAAAAACAGATTTTGAGGTGTTAAAAATTCGCGAATTACCAATTATTTTTGATAATCAAAAAAAAAAAAGTTGTACTTATGGTTGAGCTAGTAGGTTCTACACCTAAGGTTAGTAATAACAACAAAACATTTTATATTACTTACTGTGGTCTCTTGCTGTTCTAGGGGTAAATTTTGTATATTTGGCATTTCAGTATTCGCATTTGAACTTATAATTAATGTGTCGAATTTATTCTCGTCTTGATGGACATTATGAAGTTGCTTGTGTTGTTGACAGAATTGTTTTGATATCTGCCCTAGACACATATCTTGATCAATGGTATCGAATTCAGTACTATTTTTAAATTCTTTGAGATCACATTTCTTTTGTGTATTATTAGTGTCATTTATGTTGTTGCTAATAGAGGTGCTCCGATTTCTCATTTCTGTTACACAAATTTTTTCATCGTAATTTATATTGGAATTTTTATTTATTTCGATGGTTTTAATAAGGATATTATTATTGCGAGAGCAACTAACTGTTTCGCCTTGATTGTTATTCGTTGTGTGTTGTAATTGATCTCCGGGTTTGTTTGAAAATATTTCATGAAGTTGTTTGAAGGTAGACTTTTTTATGCTTTGAAAATTTAAACTTTGAAAATTTTGTTGTCGTCTTCTTGATGTTTTTATGTATTGGTTTTGAAGATTTTTTTTTGTTGTTTGGCCCAAAGATTTTCGATTACGTATACGTTTACGGTCACACTTTTTTGGATCCACGCCTAATTCCCAGTAACCACCTTTTCCCCTGTCGTCCTTATTGCGTCCCATCTTTCGAAAACAGGAATGAAGTGACAAATTGTGGCGTATTGAATTCTTTATAAAAAAATAATGATTTCAATTGAGATAAGTGCATTAAAATTATATACTTTACTCTGAGATTAATATATTATAAATATACTTACATTCCATTTCTTTCGAACCCGAAAAAAAGCAAATTTTTTTTCAATCCATGAGCAAATTTGTTGTAAAGTCATACGTCTGCCGTTATCTAACATCGCCATTCCAATGATATGAGAATAATTGAATGGAGGTTTCTCAACGGCATCCAATTGGTAATCTGTAGCCGATTTATGGTAAGTTTCAAGATCTCTGAATAAAAATAAAACCGTAACCATATCCTTGATTAGTATTTGATTTTATACACTATTTATCTAAATGAGAAGATGTTTGATTATGATATATATCTTTTACTACCCACCTTCTGATTTTATTTAAAAATATTTCATAACGCTCCGTCGGAGAGGGACGTTTCGGTTGGTGTGATATTCTCATGGCATTTCGTCGTTCAACAGAATTATGCTGTGTTATTTGCAATGCATCATGTTGTTTTTTATGCTCTAAAGTATTTTCAGTAGTTTTACATAATGTGCTTCCTTGTATGTACTGACAATTAGGTGTTACTGATAGCAATGTTCTAGGTTGTTCAGTGAGAACAGTTTCATTTCTCGTTCTCGGCTCTTCTTCTAAAGCTATATTCACAAATCCGATCGTCTGGTTACGAAGTTCTGTAAGCCAATTTAAATTTGTTAAATCTCTTTCATCATCTTCTTCTTCCACATCATTATCTCCATTACTGTTTGTGCAATTTTCATAATAGTCTATATTTTCATCACTTGAATCGAATTTAGCTTGCTTATTAAAGTGTTTAAAAATGCCAATTGTTTCAATTTTTTTGCTTTGGACGCCAGATATTTTTTCTATGCCTTCAGCTTTCAACTTATCCTCATCCTTATCCAAGTAAATGTTTTTTTCTCTATTTGTCTTCATATTTGTTTCATCTTTACAGGAATCAAAGATAAGATAATTATGATAACATTAAATTAAGTATAGTCAAAAAAAATTGTATTCCGATAATTTATAATGAAATCTAATTTTTAATAAGGTTCTTTGAAATAAATACTTTACGTTCGAAGTTGTAGATTTAAACAATTAGAAAATTTAAGGTTTGATTATACGAACGTAATATAATAAATAATACAATAGTTATCGCTTGAAAATGCTTTTTCATTTAAAAGCATTAAGCTTCTGCTCTAATGTTCTTGTACTTCAGACCTCCATGTGCGCCGTTAACAATAAGAACCTTTTTTGCTTTTCATTAACATATGTAGCGTATTCTTAATTCTATATCCTATTCTCTTAAATTAAAAGCATAATAAAACTGTATTTATTTCAATATCTGATGACAAAAAAAAAAGGAAATGAGTGTATTTAATTGTATTTACTGGCACGACGGCCTTGTTTTCAAAATGATAAATTTAAATAGAGTTTACAAAGATAATACACAGTTTTCTCACTTATAGGTCTTTTAGAGTTCACATTGACTCACACTCAGCTTGTCACAGGGGTCATGTTTATCCCCTGTACTTTATAATTTAATATAATTCTGAATTTCCCCAATTAGACTACTGTACGTTGTCAATATTCGTGGATGACACAACAATACTTAAGCTCTGGAATTTTGGCTGTTGATATAATATCTAATCTACATATAGCATGTAACTGATATATCATATTATTTCAACAAAATGGAAATTATGTTTAATTGTGAAAAAATACGGGCAATATATTTTACAAGGAAACGGAAGGAGTATTATATACCACAGACCAATATTTTATTGGATAATAATTCTATTCAGTGGAAACAGAAGGTGAAATATCTTGGTATTATGCTCGATCCGAAAATGAAGTTCGAAGATCATATATCGTACGTATTAAATAAAGTTAACATATTAACCCATATGCCGTACCCTTTTATTAATTGGAAATCTAGTCTTAACATTGCCAATAAAAAACTCATTTTAAAGTCAATTTTCCATGCTGTAATCTTCTATGCAGCCTCCATTTGGTCTACTAGCGAATCTTACCATATTAAAAAACTACAAATAGCTCAAAACAGGTTGTTGAAACTTATATACAACCTACCTTGGTTTTTTTCTACCTAATGCCTTCATGATATTGCAGGCATGGAATAGTTACACACAAGATTGAGAGGATTACTCAGAATTTTTCTGCTATGTCGAGATTCTGATTTCGTTCATATTAATGAACTAGTATCATCTTAGGTTTTTATCTAGTCAGTAGTTAATTAGTATGTAGTTTTAAGTAAAAATCATCTCCTACAAAAATATTGTATATATGTATGTATGTATATAAAAAATTTATAATAATATCACACAACAAAAAATATATAAAATATTATAGAAGCGCTAGAAAGAGATTAATATCATTGCAACACCTTTTATATCAATAGAGAATGTAGTCAGTATTCTATCGATATTGACTGTAACGAGAATGTTATTATTATTGATATTTCTATAGCACATCATATACCTAAGCTTAGGCATAGAGACTCAATATAGTAAGATAGAGACATTGTGATATGTCATTTACTATGTATATTTTCATTACGGATTAATCTATCTATCTGTATGAATTTTAATCGAAGTTCAAATTTAGTATGAATCATTATTTATTGGCATTCATAATAAGCCTTGCAATTTTGTCCTTCTCATTATTATTTTAAATATCATTAACTAGAGAGTTTAGAAGTTAAAATGAATAGTGCTTCAGCAGTGTGTGTACTTGGATAGTTCATACTGTGATATTATGAAAGAATATTATTCCTAGTTTAAAGTGAAATTTTGTTTCTAAATTTTAATACGCTCTCGCGGTCTTTATTTGAAATATATTTGATTTTGAGAAACTACAAACCTAACAGAGAGGAGATTCTAGACATGTTTTTTTGGTTTTTAAATTTACTGCATCATTATATGAGTCTTATTTATCTCTTGCTCATTTTTTTAGCCTGGTCTACAACCTCATACCACATCGCCATATAATGACAATAATAGTGTTAAGACAGATAAATAAATGCATAGAATATAAGGCTAATACTTAACATGCATCAAATTGCTACACAAACAGCAGCAAACAGATAGCAGCAGAAGTCATTTTTCTCTACATGACAATGTGCCACATATTTCAACATTAAATCATTCAATAACTTAGTTTTTGGAATCTTATATATTTATTCCATAGTATAATATATCTATAACAAAGCATCAACTTGGCAGAGAAGAAAATAAAAGTAAAACTAATAGTAATAGTATATAATAAAATATTAATTTTATAAGCATTTAGAAGCAAAAGGTAGATTGTAATTTATTTCATAATTTTCGCAATTAAATTAAATTTTTGATTCTTTTCGGTTAATATGTATTATATATATTTTTATCACTATATATTTACCACTTTAATAATTAATATATTCATTTCGAAATTAATAAACAAACAATTTTTGTGTTTTATTTAATTTTTCTTTTTTATATCTAAAAAATTGAACAAAGAATAATAATCGATCCGTCTTTTAGTACTTTAGGCACTGCTGTATATTCGTTAACTTAATTGTGCAAGTGTCCAATATAGCAGGTTCAATGTGAAACTAACTGTATTTAGATTGACCAACACTAAAAATACGTATCTCGTCAAATCAAGGGTGAGAATGCACTGTGCGGGGTGAGTAAATTAATATACCCTTTCTTATAGCTATTACTAAAGCCGTTTTAGTATATTACTGGTTTCTCCTGGAGAACAAATATTCTCGTCAGAGAATAATACCTGCGACTGTTGTCAATTTTACATTTTTTAACCACACTGTTAGCACCGTCTGTATAAATATCAAACAGATAAGGGTTGAAAATCAAATATAATACTAAAACGTTAGAAAAAGCCTAAGTGGTCAGTAAATAACAAGTGTTTCTATAAGTATGTTGACCATATTGACAACATACTATACTTTATGTTTGTGTTTGTTTGTTCGTTTGTGAAATCTTTTTATGAAGAAAGTTGTATATTTTTGCAAAAGTTGAAATTTTTGCAATAATAATAATAATATAATAATAAAATTTACCCCAGAATTGATAATTTTATCAAGTATCAGAAGTTTTAAGTGCATTTTTTTTCTTTTTTTTTTTCTTTTCTTTTTTTGTTTTTTTTTTGTAAGTTTAGCGGTATGTTTGGATTAATCTTCATGTTGGCAAACGGTATCTGTCATTTACAACAAATAATGCTTAAAATGTTTGCGTAGGATTGAGCGGTCGTAGTACAAAGTATTCTGTAGACAATTTCTATCATGGAATCCCATTCCATCACGCCATGCAATTCCATACCACTATGGTTCAATCGCCAATAAAGTTATCTGGCTAAGTTTGCTTTCAAAATTTTTTCGCTTGGACTTTGAAGTATATTTCTGCTTTATAAGCGGCACACAACTAGGAGAAGGTGAGTTAATCAGGTGAAACCACAATTAATTGTCTGGGATTAGATGGTAAGAAGCCGGGAAAAGCTTTTCAAGTAAAATATGTCAAGGCAACTTATGATTTTTTTGATTTTTCATTGCAGGCTGTAAAGGGACGAAGAGAAACAATTATATGCACAACTCTATTTGCAAAGAATTTGAAAAAGAATTGTCGTGGTAATAAAATGTTTGTAAAATATTTATACGTTGTACCTTCAATAATTGAACTATCAATAAGTATTCAAATTTTAACAATAAAATAAAAATAATTTATTCATGGTCAGCACAAAGAAAAAAACCAGCTTCTATAGTTAATTGTACATCATGTTAAGATTATAGATGCAGTGTCTCTCGTTTTAAGACGATTGTGGTGCAGTATGAAAAGCTGAGGCAGTTCGGCAGTAGTGCAATTCACTAAAAAATTTAACGACAATCAACAACAGTAAACGATAAAATTATCATTCTTGGTATTTAGTAACTTCTATTTATGACATTCGCTATCGACAATGTTAGCTGTTGTCATAAGCTATGGACAAAAATTTATTTTGTCGATAAATTGCAGTTTTTGGTTAAAATATAGTTAGAGTACATATAGTTTATCTCAGGAGTAAGCGCACTGGTATTTAATAAATTTAATTTGAGTTTCATTGCGTTGATTTTTTTTCTCTTAATTGTATAATATTTGAAAACTACTTTATTCACCCTGTGTTGGTTTCTATAAAAACTTGCTCCATTTTTAAATATTTTGCTGTATGAGAACTGCATATATATAAATTAATTTGTAATTATATTGTAAAAATTTGAATTTGTTTTATGTATTATATCGTTCTCATTACACTTTAATTTATAAGAGAGTGCTAAATATAAAATAAACTAAAATGCGAAATAAAGACGGCTTTCATGTGGTTAACTAATGGTTCAACTAATTACTCTCTTCAGCATCATTTGTAGCCCAACAACCAGTGGTTGTAATTTCACTATGGCGTGAAATCCAGACTTTCCAACTAACTTGTATGAGCCGCCGTTTTATGCACTTCCAGAATTTCTTTAAGCCGTTTCGTACATTCCTTAATACTGATTTTATGTTGAGGGAATCTGTGGTGTTGGCACTCTCTTTGTCATCTTTCTTTTATAGAAACTAGCCTTTCTGTGTACGCTGAGAATACTCACTTATATCGAATTTGCCACTGAATCGAAGTTACGTTGGAAATAGGTATGGAGGTTTTAATTGTTCAATGCACAATATGTAACGCTCTCATAACACGGTAGATTGATTCAATGCTATAGACTTACATTGAACTTCTCTCATTAAGCGGAGTTAAAATTGTATATTAAGAAAAAAAAACTATATTATGAATGACTGCATTGATTGAATACAAAGACTGCGAACCAATTTGAATGATGCAATTTCGTTTTCAAATTTCAACAAAATATTCGCATGACTCTCTGCAAAGTAAGAAAAAAAAATGGTATAAATAGCGGAGCACCTTTTGTCGTCTTGTCGCTGGGTTTCTCTTGCCATGCATTGGATAATTCTGGATTAAGTAATCAGTACACCTGAGAAAAACTTTTTTAAAAAGTTTACTGATATCCTCGGAGGTTAAGTGCTTGTCCTGATGAACTATTATTCTTTTATTGCTAACTTCATATTAAGGTCAGTTCAAATTTTTCCAATTTAATCGACTTAATAGATGACTTCGCCAACATTTCACTATGTATCATTAAAGTACTCACCTACGACATTATTTTCCATTTCCTAGTTTTGAAAAACTATAAATTTTTATTGGAAACTGTCACAACTATAAACTATAAACCAAGGCCAATTCATATAAGATGGTGTTATCAGCCCAAGTGAGGGCTTTTTTCAGTACACGAGATAGTGAAATTAGTTACGTACAGTGAGTAAAAAACTTGAAATAAATAAATTTTTTAACAAACAAATATTTATAAAAGGAAATTTATTGTTATAAAGACGAAATAAAAGCTTAAAAGCTTTATTTTTACTATATATTAAAATATTTCTCTATTGGTCATGTATAAAGAAAATAATCATTGAAACTAAGAGATTTCAACATTCATACGCAAAAAAATTCTCCAGAAAGTCGTCTTGAACAAATGCTGTGGAATAATATAATTGTTATTTTGTTATAATAAGTGTACACATTATTTTTGCTCACTGTATATACATTCCTTTGCTTATTTATTTTTTATTTTCTTTTATATTTTATTTTACATATTTTTTACATAATTTTTTAAATGTCCTTAATGTTTTGGAACAGCTTTTATCATAGGATCTACTCTTTTGGCTCCCAGTATCCTGCAAATCAGTGCGTATTTCGAAAAAAATTTTGAAAAACAAATTTTCTAAAAACAAAAAAGAAAGAAACAAAAGAGATATAATGACAGAAAACAACAATTGAATGTCATTATATGAATTCGCCTTTGTCATTTTTGTTATACGACGAATTTTATTTGACAATCTATCGCCCACAACATGTGCAACAAATACATGTTGTTTTTGTTAAAAAACACTGCGAATTGAGTTGTTGTAAATTTGCTATCACCTTAGTGAGATCGCCCTGCTATAAACTGTCCTGTAGAAAATTTTAAAAGGAGATGTTTACTTTTTAGCCTTTTTATAATAAAACAAAAAAAATTTTAACTTTTTGGATGTAAAATTTCTTAAAGTTCAATGTGTAAAGGTAAGCGAACTTAATGTACTGTACAAATAACTATAAATTTCCCACTGTAGAAATGTAGCATAAGAAATCCCGGCATTATATGACGGAATATACGTGTTACTGAGTTTCTATCTGCATTACTGTTAATATTTGTTGTGTCCTGTTCTTATTTGTTTAAAAATCACTTAGGTAACACAACCTCGATCCTCAAGAGCTGTTGAAATAGTACCAACAAATATTATTACTCATATCAAGCTGTACACTTTGGTTTTAACATCATATGTACATATTAATAACTATAACAAACTCTCTCTCCTATTTTTACTTTTGAATCATACAGACGTATTCTATTTACGTTGCGCATATTTTTATATTTTAATAGATTATAGATCTATAAGTCGCGAAATCTGTTTATAAATAACTAGAAAACTGATTTTATAACTACTATGAATTGATTTATAGTAAAAAGTTCCTCTGATCACTGAAATGTTGTTGGATTTTTTATCACTGGTATTTCTGAATTCGTAAAACAAAATGGCGTCATCATTTGTTCCCGTTTGAGAAATTGCGTGGACGTGAAAATTGCAACGTTTGAAAGCGGTATGCAAAGTCTTATTTGACAATTAAACATTGATGGAAGCCCATGGAAACCCCTCCTTCGAATGAACCTAAGGCAACAGATTTGGAATAGAATGAGCATGCGTTTGCGGAACTCACCCTAATGATAGAGCCTTGTAATTTAGCGCATATAGCAATGGTAACTTCGTCAAATTAAGCTTGGAACGCGTTATTAGCAGCCTATGCATACAAAGGACAAAGGATTAACGCGTAAAGTTGAGTTGTTAAAACCATTAGTTCAAATAAAGCTATCAGATTGTGAATCTAGTAGTATAAGTTGAATAAGTCGCTTTATGTGTTAAAACAATCAAGTCTTGTGTGGATCACACAAGTCTAGGCTGCATCACATTATTGCTTAATACAATAAAAATTGATCACACGCTACTGATTAATACATAACTGACGACTTAACATGTTTGGCATGGATCAATGTAATGCAACTTCAATACCAATTGATTTGAATCAAAAATTGACGGAAGAAATGTGTCCAGATAACAAAAACGAAATGCAGCAGATCAGGGATGCCCTCTATACAGATGCCCCCTACTATACAGAATACTTATCCTAGGAAATTGTTTAAATTAAATGGACAAATATTATTGCTATTTTGATATAATGGTCAATAATATAATATGTGTACATATTAATAGTTATAATAGTCTTTCTCTTCTATTTTCACTTTTGGCCCATGTAGACGTATTTTATATACGCTGCGCATATATTCACATTTTAATGATAGAGAATGGCTAGTCATCTTGGCGGAGGTTTAGGTACACGGATGCTGAGAGCAGGGTCAGCCAAGTCAAAAGGATCTAAGCTTAGCACGAAACTGAGAATTACACCTCCTGTCTATTATTATCTGTATCTCTAGATGGAGATACAACTGTCAATTGGCCATGTGCGCTTGTCTACCCGCAGCCTAAAATTCCATCAGCGACTTTACTGATAGTGGACGGCTCGTGGTTTATGGCTGTCTCTTAAATTGCGACAGTTTTTAAAAAGCCTGGAAGAAGTCATACAATTTCGTTGTTATGGACTAAACAAAAACACGCTCTTAGTATCAGGGAAAGGGCTTAATAACCTCGGGAGAACCATTACCACAGTATGGGTATCAGACTCTAGTCAGTCGAGTGCTACTGAAACCCCTATTAGTGAAGTGCTGACGCCAGGCCATCCCAAGTTCGCAGTTACTAATTTATTGTCTTAAGTGACCCAAACATGTTCTAAATGTGTAGTCGGTGGTCAATCTAACATAGTACCTAAAAGGCGGTCAGAAGAGGAATCCTTCCTGGAATAAAAGGTTACATAAATTCGTCACCACCTCGGCGTTATACCTTCCAATAACTAGAGATTGACAGTTATCCTCGGTCTATCGTGGGTGTTCATGAACCTTGTTCGGGTTAGTCCAGGTCCACCACCCCAAAATTCTGGCTGGTAGCAAGGCCACAATGTATTTTAACTTGGAGCGAAATTCTAAGGAATTCCTCTCGTCTTAATGTAGCAGGGACTGAGATCTGTTGCCCCATTTTCCCACATACTGTCCGACCCAAAAGAGATCCTGCAAATTCTCAAGGTCATTAATACTCACTTTCCGACACAGGACTGGAAAAAACTAAGATTTGTTTTTAATAGTGAATCTCTGGTTTTGTTTCATAAGACTCAGTTTTGTCACCCAATAATTTTGACTCTCAATCAATCTCTTTTTTTGTGGGTTAAAAAAGGGTGAAAGTGGGCGAATATGAAGACGTTCTTTTGGATTCTGGCAAGAACGCGCAGAGAACGCCAACAGTAACAACGACTAACTTAAGTGAAGGTTAATTTCGTGTAAGTTAATTCGGCGTGACCTGCCCTAATTCACCAAATTCCTTCAGGCACGAAAAAGCTGTATGAACCCAAGAACCATTTTTGTTAAAGATAGGATTTGAGAATTAAACAAGGATGTTATCATATTACGTATGCAGCCCAACCAGATCTTGTATCATGGGCAAATATAGTTATCCACTCTAATTTTAGCGATACAGATACCTGTAATATCGCCATCGAAAACAAGAGGCGAGTAGTCTGGTTTATGAGCAGCTCCTATGTTGAATTTCTATATTGGATATATATGCCGAATTATTTCATATGGGACTACGTTATTTAATCAAATTGCTTTCTTTCCATCGCAAAATAAGTGTAAAATTTACCTTGTATTTACTTTTATCCACCGTACATCTTACCACTTTTCTAGTCTCTTTTTCTAGTTCTCACGTACGTTGAGAAAATCATTTTCTTAAGCAAAGTTTGAATGGATCGCTTATTCCCAGAAAATATAGAACAATAGAATATAGTAAATTATAGAACAGGTCCCAAACTACTAACATGTGGCACGTCAACTTCATCTCAAAATCACCTTCATTAAAAACAAAGCTTCGTTTGATTACGTAATTTTCTGAAAAGTTCAGTACATTTCAGGCAAGTTGTGATTCAATTTACGTATTAAGTGTTCGCGCCAAATTTTCTTGAATGCTTGCATAACGACAATAACAGTGCAATAATGTTTACTCTAACCTGTGCGTTATCCAATGCATTAGTTTAGGGGTTCTTAAAAGGTATCTGTCAGCCTTGGCGATAAGGTTATAAGGGCGATCCTTACCTGAATCCAGTATCATTTTCACTATAGCAGCCTTATTTTTGTTAACTGCGGTATGCTAAGAGATTACAACGAATTGTCTAATATCTTCACGGAAATTGGATATCGAAGCGTTAATATTTTTGGTGTAATTGTATATCTACCAGATAGTTCGACAAAGTTAAAAAGTTTTCCAGGTTCATATAACAAAATTGTGTAGCCAACTGTGTCAAAAGCGTTACTATTACCTAATAGTAGAGCAGGATACATATTATATTCCACAATTTGTCGCTCGGATTTCGATCTGGAGATAGCCTTAATACACTTTTCAGTATATTTAGGGTCATTGTACTGTTGGACCATGTATCGTAGTGATGCTTTTATATTCAACATATTATAGCATGAAATGTCAAACAATTACAACATAATCCGTTACTTCTAAATACATATTGTGACCTAATACAATAATAGGAAACTGAACTCTAACAACTTTATTATCAGAAAAGAAGTGACTCAAGCAGACAATTCAAAACATTTTAAGCAAGAAAAGATGATATAATTTTTGTTGTAAATTATCGAATGGCAATAATGGAGGAAAATGGATTCATTAACTAACTTAATAACTTGAGCAACGAGCAGAAGCAGAATTTCCCTTGCGAAATGGTAATGTCCTGTGCTTTTTGGGATTAAGTGAGGATTATGAGCACCTAAAACCGAGCCAGACTATCAGTGGTGATCGCTTAAAGCTAGTATTGGTCAAAAAATACCCAGAATACATGTCCCGAAACGAGGCCTTAATTAACCAGCATGGACACACCAGGCCACATATTGCGTCTCCCAGCAAAAACTAGAATTTTTTAAATTTCAAACCTCTAGGCTTATATTAATTCATTAAAACAATTAATTCAAAAAATTTTTATTGAAAAAAAAAATTAATGAAAAGTTAAATTGTTTATATGGAGGAAAAAAGGATTCAAACTGAAGAGATTATTATTTTTTTTTAGAATTTTAGGTTTAAACATTTTTTAACCTGTTTAAATTAAACTATAAGTAATTTAAAAGTTCAGAATCGCAAAGTTTTGCTGACAAATAAAATATTGTTACGAAAGTGGAAACGGTGTAACATTGTTTAACATTAAAATGTTAAACAAAAGCTAGAAGAAGAAAACAACGGACTTGTTTACTTAATTAACAAATAAACAAATAAACGAGATACAAAAACAACAAAGAAGAAAGCATGTATGAATGTAAACATGTTTACATTGTGTGAGGTATACGGTATTAAGAAGACTCGAACGACGCCACTCCACCCGCAGTTCGACGGAATGGTAGGACGTGCACATTTAGAGGTTTCTACTGACATACCGATCGCCAGTCCATGATTCAACACCTAGATCACCCGCCAAGATTATTTTTGGGACTGAGATAAAATTGCATGGTGACTTAGAGCTTGGTGTTAAGCCCGCCACAGAGAGGGATGCCACATACACAGGAAAACAGGAACGTCTAAATGAACTTTATGAATTTGTGCGCACACGTTTAAGAGTGGTCAGCGATGAAATGAAAGCCAGGTGTGATCGTACAGCAAATACGAAGGTCTTCCATGAGGTACAAGAAAGGAATATCTCCCAAGCTACAAACCAGCTGGGATGGACCTTATAAAATAATTAAAAGGTTAAACGATGTCGTGTACAGGATATAGAAAGCTAAAAGCCCCGGGCAAAAAGGAAGGTCGTAAAGATAGAGCGACTGGCGAAATATGGGAGAAGAGGTAATTAGCCCATTCAGGACAAACAGGCTTAAGTGGGCGGCAATGTTACCAAAATGGAAACGGTGTAACATTAATTTATTTTTATTTGCAATCTACGAGCTCATAATTTAAATGTTGAATAGAAACATGAAAAACATGATGAAAATTATATTTTTGGCAATATATGTGTATAATGGTGGTCCAGCCGTTTCCGCAGGATAGGGATACATGATTATTACTCTTAAGGAGCCACTAGCCTCTACCTTATCAAGGCCGTTAATGCGTGGCATCGTCACATCCTGCTTGAGATGGCACTGTCTTTTGCAAAATGCTATCGGTCTATACTAGGTAGTCAATAAGTACCCCCTCACCCGATGTGATTGTGGCTGATCGTAACCTCTCTCCCTTTGGCACGACTCTTTTCGTCATTTTTCTGGACCACTCTACTCTACCCCAAATTCCGATTTGATTGCCTTAAGCTGGAAGCTTTAGCTTTCTGGACCTAGTTGCCTATGCACGGTAGCAACGGGATAAAACCCGCTGTATGAAAAGCTTTAGGCTAGAGCTACAACCGCCTCTGTCCCGTTAAAACCTTGGCAGGCCTAAAAGTACGGTCCTTGAGTTGGTGGCGTAGGTTCGGTTGAGACGACTCCCGATTAATACCCGAGCTGGCTCTGACTGCTTTCCCCGTAAGAGCTGGTGCCAAACCTCAGGTGGCCTATCTACTTGCATAGACATCCACGGCACCATTACATATAGCGGGCAAGGATAGAGGATTTGAGAGGGGACACTTTTTACCATGACTACTAATTTACTTACTTGTAGTCGCCGTACTCTAGTAGGTAGTGGGTTGACTTATTAGACGAAAGGCCAGGGTTCGAATCCCCGGTCAGACATCAAAGACGAAATATAAAAAAAATATTTCTTCGGCGACTTCCTCTCAGCAGATTTCTGGCAAAAACTCTGAGAGTAAATAAAATTGCCAAAAAAAATCTGTCGTTCGGAGTCGACTTTAAAGTGTAGGTCCCACCACTCTTGTATAAAGTTAATACAAACAACATAAGTGGTGTTAGAAGGTAGGGCGTAATCCTGACTGAAGGATTGTAATGGCCAATTATGTATGTATGTACGTATATACTAACTTACCCACACCTAAACCCTCGATGGGCTCTAAAGCCCCTTTGAAATCGCTAAATCCTCTCTTGACACACAAGGCACCAGTCACAAAGCTGGCGCCTAGTGTCCAACTTGACTGCTTTTGTTGGAGGCAGCATCCACCTTCATAGCTGCTGCGAATACGCCCATGCACTCTTCGGCTAGCGATAAGACATTGGCATACAAACCTGCTGCGCAAGCCCTTTACACTTATCTACTTTCGAGTGTTAACAGTACCCTGGATTTTACTTGTTGATCATTTCCATACTTAGGGGATTAATCCTACGGAATATTATTTTGACAGGTTTTTCATTTTCTGATACAGAGCAGGGTCCCTGACGTGATCATTGCCAGAATTTCTGGATGTATGCATTGATAGCTCTAAACGCGATAATGGGATTGGGAGCGGTATCTACTCTGGAAAGTTCTATATGAACATTTCCCTCCAACTGCCTGATCACTGTAGCATATTTATAAGCGGTGGTAATGGCTATTAACGGGGATGCTCAATGAATCCTTATCAACGGTGTTTCTTTTATCTGCATCTCAATCGATCGAGCATAACGATTAACTCTAAGCTCGATAGGGCTTTTCGCCGTTGTCTCAACGTTCTCTCTGGGAGTTTCAGTGCCTCACTTGCAACTGCAGAGCCGACGAGCTCGCCAGAGCAGATGCGCACCTTCCGGAATCGTCTTCAATTGACTTGGATATGAAACTTACCTCGATCAAGTTGGCCATTGCGAGGAAATTCTTTCGGGAGAACAACCTATATCCTGGGTCCTGCTCCACAGCCAGGCACACTTACCCCACGATGGATAGAAGGCACACCAACTAACTGCTCGAATTTGATCGCAATGTCATCTCGATCATAATGGCCATGCTTATAAATCATAGCGTTAGGGGATGACACGCGGAAAGACTGTAGCTCCCATCTAAAGGCTTCTGCCGTGAGTGTGAATCTGTTGAAGAGGAAATTGTTATGCACTTTCTTTGTTAATGCCTGTCTCTTGCGAGATGTAAATATAGATTATTTGGCATCATTGAATTCAAGAATATAATTTCGTTTATTAAACTTTTAGGCTGATTTCCAGCGTAATGTATAGTCCTCGCGCTGACGAACTTCTTCGCTAGTTTGGTAGAATTCAATCAGTACAGGGACTGCGCTATATGTGTTCAAGTGAGTTTTGGTTATCAAAACTACCACTTCGACCTCACCTAATTCCCAATCGTTGCCGACGATTTTGTGATTCAGCTTACATACATACAGTATAGAGCAAAAGTTGAGGAACCTCAAGCTATATCAGAAATTTCATAATTTTAAGCAATATTTTGCAAAACTTATTTTTTTTTTTAAATTTGATTTGTTAATTTATTTCTATTTTATTATCAAAAAAGTTTTAAGGTTCTTCACAAACCAAAATAAAAATAAGGAAATGTTTCTGGGTACCCCATATCTTTACGCAGCAATAGTTTAGGTACCCCAAGAAGAACTCAGAGTAAACATAAAATTCAAAGACCTAACATATAAAAATGATATACCCAGTATTTAGTAGGATATTCCTAAAGTCAATTTCAATTTGGAATTGAATGTAGCGGTTTTGTATATCGTTCTCTGCCGATATTTGCCGCACATGCACATCTGGTGCCGACACCCATCCCCGCAGTATTGTACTGCTGTGGCTATGCTTTATTATTTCGCAAAAATTCGTTGGAATAATGTGTTTTTCTTTAACGAATTAAAATATGTATATCATTTTTATTCGGACGAATTTCCTTTGTTATGGAGGAAAAAGAAGCAGAGAGCTCAATCTCAAGAAACCGTTAAACATGGTAGTAGTACTGTAATGCTGTGAGGTACATTCTATCCACAATGTCCTCGTACGATTTAGGACGGATGATTTTTTTTTGTATATACATATATTTTTATATATTGTTACGTTTTTAATATGAGCTCGTAGATTGCAAATAAAAATAAATTTGTATTTAATTTTAATTAAAATACTTTTTATTAGCACAAATTTATGTGCCACTGTTCACAACTGGTTCTGACGACAACAATTGCTTTGTATGTTATTCTTCTGTTTATGTCCTTTGCGATAAGCAATAACAATTAATACACAATTGTTCTGTAGATCTTTGTAACGGATATCGTCAAACCACGATTGCTTACTTCACACGCAACGCGTCTTCACACAATACTGACTGAACTTCTACTCCGGTTCTGCACCCCCTGCCTGGCCTTTTAAATAGCGACGTAAACAGTCTGTTGAATGTTCTCGTAGGCGAAGTTTCGGGTCTTCGCCTTCTCGAGAATTCTATGAATGTAAGCATGTTGTTTACGTTTGTCCTTGCAGTGTTGTTGTTGTTTTATTTTTGTTTATTTGTTAATAGAGCAAACAAGTCCGTTGTTTTGTTTTTTTTGCTTTTGTTTAATATTTTAATGTTAAACGATGTTAAGAGCCAGTTAGCCATACATAACGTAACGTACCGTAAAAAATGTTCTCTCACGTTAGCAAAACGGGACGATCTGTATAAAAAAGAATTTTCTCACGTCTTTAAATGAAATTTGAACATGTGTGATGGGGCTGTTGTATGCAGAGTTGCAATGCGGCACAAATGCCCTCTTTGATACATGTCATCGTTCCTATTATATAAAACTTTTAAATTATTGCATACATATAATGAAATTTTGAATTTTTAATTATAATAATAATAAAAATTATTTATAAAAATAATACTTATTGTTATGTTTTTATTGTGCTCACAAAACAATTTAACAAAATAAACAAATAAAATGTACAATATTTGAGTGACGAAGTGGTACGAATTATCATTTTTGGTACTTTTATGTATATTAATCGTATATATTAATCTTTAAATCTCGTACATCAAAAATAATTTTTCTTTAATTATTATTGTTATTATTATGGCTGTAATGTGTATAAGAAAAACTTTGAAACAAAATAAATAAATAGTATGTATTTAACTGGCAATATAAAGCAAATGTCCTTTTTGGTACCTTCCTATTTATATATAAATCTTTTTAATCTTAAAATTTTTAAATTCTCATGATTCTGATGTTCATAATTATTTATTTTTATTTTTTTATTATTGCTATTCTAACTAGAGATATTGATTTGCAATCAAATAAAAAAAATATATGAATAGAGCAATATTCGACTGTACTTATATCTAAATTCGATAAATATTGACTCAGATTAAATCAGAAATGTAATATTCCATTCCGAAAATAAAAATAAATATAATAATAATATAAAATTTAAGAAGGAAATATAACTTCTTCCAATTAAGGCTCAATTGGTACTTTTTGAATTTTGTTTTTCTTAATAACACTCATCACTGTTCTAAACAGATGACTTCGTGCAAATGTCTGTATACCAATTTCTTTGCATGTGTTTTTCGTATGTTGTTCTTTGTGTTCTGTTTCTTTTTGGTTTACATTTTTCGTTGAAATATGCCCCGTTTTTAACGTTTCTGTAACTACACATACGTTTTTAAGGCTACGTACGCTACAATTATACGTTTATTATGCTTAACTAACTAGCCCTTTACACCATTTCCATTTTCGTAACAATGTACTAATTCTAGCATTGCATGTTTAAAAATATCACCCCTAATTTGGCATTTATATTATGTATAGAGTAATGTGAAAAATAACAAGCACACCTTCAAAATTGTTGATGAGTTGCATACGTATTTTAAATCATTTATTTTATTTTAATTTTTTCTCAAATGAATAGAAATTCACCCTTTTTGTCTTGAGCCGGTTATGGGAGCCTCTAAAGTACACCTTTGTTTCGTAATTGTGTACGATTTACTATCGCTGGTGGCCGTAAGGTAGTACATAGCAGAGGGTTGGTTAACAGCATATTAGACTATAGAAATATATGGGGCATATCATAACCAAATCTGTACAGATATTTTCTAAAACATACATAACCAATTAGGAATCCTTTTTTCGCGATGCATAACCCCTCATGAAATTTTAATTATAAGTGCGTCAACAATATTAAAATTTAACTACTCTAGTTCACTCAATACAACCTTGATTTATAAATACAGGTTGCAATATTCGAAATATGTTTGATTTATAAGTCCACTAATTTGAATTCATAACTTAAGAAAAATATTTATAATACTTATAAAAGATTCGAGTGACTCGAATCATTCAAGAAAATTTGCAGTTTTCGTTGTCAACCATTTACAAAAAATAAAAAGACACATAACCAAAAAAAAAAAAAAATTACAAAAAAAGAGAGAGTAGCAAGCAGAGCAAACGCACAACCCTCTAGTGAGTATGTTAGTGTTCCTGCGCTTATTTTGCGATTCTTATATATGTTGCGTTCATGAGTCAAAATCAACATCATACGAGTTGTTAAGTATGAATATGATGAGTACTTCAAACTTTGAATATGAGTAGAGGTTCCATGATATTAAGAAAAGTATGAGTGCGTATAAGTATAATGGGCTGATTACTCAAGCGTAAGAAACGTATAGTACGTTGTCGTAAGAACGTTAGTGTAGTTATAGAAACGTTAAAAACGAGAAATCTGTCATTGAAGAATGTAAATAAACACGAAACAGAACACAAAGTAAAACACACAAGAACATAACACAAAGCAAAAAAAATGGTATACATACATTTGCACGAAGTCAACTGTTAAGAACAGTGATGAGTGTTGTTAAGGTAGAGCAAAATTAAAAAAGTACCAATTGAACCTCAATTGGAAGAAGTTATATTTGCTTTTTAAATTTTATGTTGGAAAACAAAACCTCTAGCTAGAATAACAATAATAAAAAAAATAATAATGCTTTTATAATTATTTATACACATTAGAATTATAAGCATAAGTATTTTAAGTCTATAAAGATAAAAATAATTTACTTATAAATACGAAAGTACCAAAAAGAGCATTTGTGTCACGTTGCCACATATTATTTATTTATTTTATTTCAAATTTTTTTTAGACATTACAATAATAATAATTAAAGGAAATGAAAAGTTTATGTACAAATTTAAAAGATTAGTATATATCAAAGTATCAGAAAGGATACTTCGTACCATTTCGTCACTCAAAATACATATATATTAATTATTTATTTTATCTAATTTTTTTTTGTGTGCACAATAGAATCATAACAATAAGTGTTTATTTAATTGATTATTATTTTAATCAAAAATTAAAAAATCATGATCGTGTAAAATTTAAGTTTTAAATAAATAATCATGGAAGTATTACTCATGTTCAAATGTCACATAAAAACGTGAGAGAATTCAGTTTTAAAAGCCAGTTACCCACACGTAACGTAACGTACCGTAACAAACTGTTTTTTTTTCAGCATATGTAGAGCAATGCAAACGCTTACTGAAACGTTCTCTCATGTTTTAACGTAACATTTGAACATTAGTGATGAGGCTATTGTATGCAGAGTTTCATTGCGGCACTAATACCCTCTTTGGTACATTCATGTTTATTTATATAAAATTTTTTAATTGTTGCATTCATATAATGAAATTTTTAATTAAAATATTCAAAAAAAAAATATTTTATAAAATAATACTTTTTGTTATTTTTATTGTTCACACAACAATTTTAACAAAATAAATAAAATATATGTATGTATTTTGATTGACGAAGTGGTACGAATTCTCCTTTTTGGTACTTTCATATATATTAATCGTATATATGAATCTTTAAAATTTGAATCTAATAAATGATTTTTCTTTAATTATTATGACTGTAATGTGTACTAAAAACCTTTGAAACATAATATATAAAAAATATGTATTTTAAGTGGCAATGTAACGCAAATGCCTTTTTCGATATTTGTACATAAATCTTTAAAATTTTTAAATATATGATTCTAATGTTCTTCAAGAATTATAAGAGTATTTTTATTATTACGTTTCTAGCTCGATGTATTGTTTGCAATTTATTAAAAAAAACAAAAAAATAACTTTATGTAGAACAAAATTCAACTGTACTTATATCTAAATTGCATAAATATTGACTATGATTAAGCCAACAATGTAATATTCTAGAATATTACAAAAATAAATATTTGCAACTACATAAAATTGACAATTTAACTTTTAAATATAACTTTTTCAAATTAAAAGTACCCAATTGTTCCTTCTTGAATTTTTCTTTGTTTTAACAACACTCATCACTGTTCTAAACAGCTGAATTCGTATTGACGTTTACAAATGTATGTAAACAAATTATATTCGTATTGTGTTCTGATTGTTTTTTTGGTTTGCTCTGCTGTATATTTTCCGGATCAAATGAAAGTAAGTAAAAAATTAAGTAAATTAAAATATATTAATAAAAAACATTATTTATGTGGATGACGAAAAGCATATTCTTCTCGTTATGGCAAATGAATGCCTGTAATAAGTTTTGCTTATCTTATAAGTTGGGCGAGAAGAAGACCGTTTGGCGGGAAATAGCGGCTGAAATGGAAGTTCCATTATACGGGTTCGAGGGGATGACGATAATAGC
>QOCX01000597.1:106044-116533 GCA_005959815.1 Sarcophaga bullata | reverse complement strand
GTAATCCTTACTGAAGGGTTGTAATGGCCAATTATGTATGTATGTATGTATGTATGTATATCTGCTGAGCTTATTTCATTAAATTGGGTACCTGTTAACTTTGACTCCGTGGAATAGTAAGTAGAGTATTCGAGCTTTAGAATTCTATTCACAACTCTTTCGGCAACTTTCTCTCAACAGACTTCTAGTAAAACTTTTCAGGGCAATCTGTAATCTGAAAGCGATGTTAAATCCTTCCATCACTCATAAGTGAAATTAAGATACTTCAACCATAGTTGTGATAAAAGGTTTGGAATGATCAACATTGTATGGTATTTACCCATTGAGCTATGGCGATCTCATTTTTAAAGCTGCTTATCAAAGTTTTGAGGCCGACTAGTGATGTGGACCAGAACAATAATCAGTAACACCTCTCTACTGGCTTAAAGAAATTCAATTTCTATCGTTATGCGCATCCATACATTGTCGACATAAAAACGTAATGAGTCGAACAGAGGTTTGAGTAGGCAACAGTTTCCTTATAAAGATGATTGAATACAAAGCTAAGCCTCAAAGACACAGATGATTATAGCTCAAGTTGAGTGTATTAACAACAATCCTGTAATCCTGTATTCCATGGTCACTTGCTTACGTGCTTACCTAATTGTTCATTAGCAACCCAAGTAACGTTTTTCGGCCTACCTTAACACATCCTTCGAGAACCTCTGTTTCTTGAGCGCCTTCTTCAGTTGGTCGCACCAATCTATGACAGAGCTTCCTCGGTTTGGTAGTTCAAACACAAACAAGGTCGTTCTCTTCATCGACTTCCGCAAATCAACGCATTAAATATCAGTCTCGTCGAAACATCCTCCTCCATTCGAACGACATGACCGCGCCTGAGTAGCCGTTGTATGTAATTACAACGTCCATGTCAGTGAGGAGTTCTTACAGCTCATTGTTGGCTCAGATGCGGAAATCATCGCCAACTATCACTGGACCGATGATCTTACGTAGGACTTTACTCTTGAATACTTTAAAGGCTGTCGCATTAGTGCTTAATAGTGTCCATGCCTTTGCGCCATACAGTAGCACGGAGAGGATGAGCCATGGAGACCGTTAATCAATTTTCAATATCTTATCCTTTTATCCTTACAATAGTATAGGAGCTAATCCTTAGAGAAAGAGCTGATTGTAGTATTCTTGAAGCCTTAGATGCCAGAATTTGTTGGTAATGCATTGCGGTAACAATAGTCAGGACAACAACCTAATTTCTCATTCCAACCAAGTTGTGTGTGTTAATTTTACACATGAGTAGCGGAACCATTCTCTCAGCAGATTTCTGGCAAAAACTCTGAAAGTGAAATAAAATTGCCATGAAAACTTTCTCAAAAAAATCTGACGTTAGGAGTTGACTTTAAATTGGAGGTTGCGCCTCTCAAGTAAATAAAATGTGAGATAAGTGATATGAGGGACTAGGTTGTAATCCTGACTGAAGGGTTGTAATGATAAATTATGTTTGTCTGTATGTGAAATGGATGAAATACTGGATGAATTCCGCGAAGTCATCTATTTCTTTAAAGTAAATTTAAAAATTTTGGAGGCGTTGTCCTGGTATAAAACGAATCATAAAGGCTAGCGATTACTTAGTGAACAGAAATATCAACACAGTTAGACATTCTTTGCTGCCTACCCATATATCGACAATAAGGAAGGGATTCATAGGCTAGTATTTTTGGATACCAATGATNNNGTCAGCACATGGGTTACAGGACAGACTTCAAACTCAAAGCAACAACCTTTATTACAACAATGGAAATTATCACACGTTTTGAAGATTTTTACACGCCGCCTGATCTAATTCTTCATAAGGCCTTTTAGGAATACCCTGCCAGTGTTGCTCATATTTTTTTTTAGAAATCAAAAAGTGTCGTTATTTGATTATGAAAAAGTAAGTTCCTTAATGGGAAAATCTTCTTTCTTTAGCGTTATTTTTTATAATCTCCCCCATTCTGTTTTTTCCCCTCTTAAAATCTTTTCAAGCATTTCACAGAAAGATTAATAGAAGGATTTGCTTTTTCTTTGCTTTTCCCGTGAGCAGATAATTTTTTTCTTCTATTTTTCTTGCCCGTTTACTTCACACAGTTTTTCATCGTTTAATGGCATTTAGTTTCCCTTTTCAATTCTATTTTTAGTTTTAACGTTTGTTTTTTTTTTTTAATCTTTTTAATTTAATTTTTTATTTATTTTTAATTTACAAAACAGCAACATGATTATCGACATCGACATCAACATCATTACCGACAGCGTTAGCGACATCATCAACATAAAGTGGAAGAGGGGCTGTGAAGCAAAAAAAAATTTTTTGTTTTTCAAGACTTTGATTATAAATTCGTAGGAAAATTTTTTATGGTTTTTTTTTTATTTATTTTCTCATTTTATTTATTTTATTATGAAATCTAACAGATTAAATTAATGTTTTTTTTTGGGGTGGTAAGTATCTGCAAAATACTTTTGTGTGTGAGTGTATGATTGTTGAAAAATGAAAATTTTTATGACCAATTTAATAGGGTTTAGACGTGCATAGTTATGGCATGAGACTGATAACGAAATATTTTTATTGGGAAAATTATTATTTAATACATACGATACGTATGTACATATGTATGTATGTATGTATGTATGTATGTATGTATGCATGTATGATTAAATAATATACATACAGTGCCTGTTCTAAAAATATCGGTTACATCTTGCTTATGACACTGATGATGAATATTCATTACAGTTATGGTTGCCGTTACGAATCGATTTTCATTGAATTTGAATCGATTTGAATTGAATTGAAACGATGTGAGCGTAAATATTTGTTTATGACACAAGCCGTCGGTGTGGCTTGTTATTTATATTGTGGCATACATTTAACGATTATAGGAAATGGTTTTGAACTGAACTGTTCGCTCATTGCATAATAAAGATAATAAAACGAATGACAGATAATATTTGCGTTTGACATTTTGGTATTCTGGATATGTAAATAAAGTGTTGCATCGAAAAATGTTGGGCATTATGAAATGCCCATCCATTGCCCATCAATCCATTACATGCGATTTAAAAAGTTAAATTAAATAAAACTCACGTGAACGTTTGATTTCGCTGAAAATTTCATTTCATTTTAATGCTTGGGCTTTGTCAATCGCCTTTAGATTGGTTCCATTAGCTTATTTTTATATTTTGGACTACATTTCCACACAGTTCGGTCAGTAACTCGGCTATAACTTAGTAAGCGTTGATTTTTAAATGCTATAATGCCAGCAGTCGCCATAGTGTAGTAGGAACAGTGTTGACAGTGACATCACTGGTCAATTCCCAAATCAGACATCTCCACGAAAATGAAATTCAAAAAAAATATTGCTTTGGCGACTTCCTCTCAGCAGATTTCTAGCAAATACTCTGCGAGTAAATAAAATTGCACTGAAAAGTTCCTCAAAAATCTGTCGTTCGGATTTGATTTTAAACTGTTGGTCCCATCACTCATATTTAAAATTAACACACACAGCATAAGTGGTGTTGAGAAACTAGGTCATAATCCTGGCCAGAAAATCATATTTTCGTACACGTGACTTAGTGTTCAATTTTTTTTCAAGATCCAAGAAACACTTTCTCGAACCTTCTCATGCAATAAATCATAAATCAGTTTATGTTTTATGACCTTTAAGAACCATAATACTGCCTTTACTTACTTATTTAATATGTCATCTCAACCCTTTAGTCAGGATTCCAACCGAGCTTCTCATACCACTCATGTTGTGTTCGATAGCCCCATAAGTGACGTAACCTACTGTTTAATGTTGACTCCTAATGACAGATTTAGAGAAATATTTCATGCCAGTTTAATTTTATTCACAGAGTTTTTGAATGAAGACTGTTGACTGTTGACAGTCTTTAGTTTGAGTTGTCTGAGCCAGGGATGCAACCACGGACTCCAGTTCTATAGCACAAAACACTTTCTATCCACCAGACAACAACGACTTCATACCAGGCAGCTCATAATATTCAATTTCAGGCCAAAAACAAAGACGATTTCATTGTCGTCAAAGCTCTGTGAGTTAGTCCTTTCTGGATTATCTTGGTTCAATCCTGGTTCAATAGAAGCCCCAAGACAAAATGCAAGCCAAAACAATCAGTCACGGGTTCCACATGCAAGTTTTTTTCCGCAATCGCTTGAAGGATTTCTGAATGCTAGATTGTCCGAACTGTTTATTCAACAATTTTACTTATTGACGCTGAGTGTGAAACACAGGCCTTATCGCCGAAGAAAATTTTGCTCGGGCATTCAAACTGGAACATTTTTGCAAATCCAAATGCAAAATACATCATAACGGGCCGCTGGATAGTCACAATTGCTGAGAAATCCTTAGAACTCTTAAATTCTGATTATCTGCTACACTTTCTGTAACACAATGAATTTCATCAGCAGTACGGACATTATGATGATGCACAGATCCATCCTCTCCACAAAATTATCAATTTCATGAAGTGTTTTTATATGATTTTAACACTAAAAACTATAAGGAACATATAGGCAGCAGTTGAAGTCATCCTAGTCTAGTAGACAGTCTGTTGGTTTATTAAACGTGAGGCCAGGGTTCAAACCTCAGGTCAGACATCTCAAACAAAACAAATTAAAAAAAATATTTCTTCGGCAACTACCTCCCAGCAGACTTCTGGCTAAAACACTCTGAGAGTAAATAAAAAATTGCCATGAAAAAAGTTTCTCAAAAAAATCTGTCGTACGGAATCGACTTTAAACCATAGGGCGCGCCATACAAATATAAAAAAAAATAACACACACAACATAAGTGGTGTAAGAAGCTAGGTCATAATCCTGACTGAAGGGTTGTAATGACCAATTATGTATGCATGAATGTGTATGAACATTCAACGAAGGTCGAATCAGGCAAATGCTACTAACAGCGGTCGCCCTGATCAAGTGGCTTATGACATGAGTGCTATCAGTTGAGGAAGCTCCATCCAGAAAACTTGTTCTTGTACTCACTCACAGATGAAATCAATGCACCCAACTTGGTTGGTCTGAGAAGTTAGCCCACAATTCTGTAGTATTTACTTACTTAAAGGGCCATTAACAACCTGAGTAACAGTTTTCGGCCTGCTTTAGCATATTCTTCCAGGGACATCTGTTTCTACTAAAGAATGCTCACATCAATCGATGTCAGAGCTTCCTCGATTTGGTAGTTCCAACACAAACAAGGTCATCCTCTTCGTCGACTGCCACAAATCCCCGCATTAAATGTCTGTTTCGCCGGAACGTCCTCCTCCATTCCAACAATATGGCTGAGCCAGAGCAGCTGCTGAATCTCAATAAACTACACAACGCCTACATTGTTCAGGAGCTCATACGGGTTATTGTTGGATCGAAGGTGGAAACCACTTCCAACTCTTAATGTAATGAAGATCTTACATAGGACTTTGCTCTCGAATTCCCTCAAGGCTACTGCATCAGGGCTTAATGGTGGCCATGCTTGTGCTCTATAAAGAAGCACGTTGAGGATAAGCATCCTGTAGAGTAGAGGTATTATTCCATACATGGTCACAGCTAATCAAATTTCAATATCTTATCCTTTTATCCTTACAAGAGTACAATTCTAAATGAAATAATTATTAAAAGAATACCAAGTTTTTTCTTTTAAGTTTCCCCCAAAATAAATGACCGAACACTCGACATTGTGTCCAACCCCTCATTTGTATCCTGTCTTATGATATCCTTACATTACACACACACATATAATAACGATTAATCCTTAAATAAATCCTTTAATTAATATTCTTCATCTGTTTTCTGTTGTCGGGTTTGTTTTCTTTTCTTTTAACCACATGATATCCCCCATTTTTGTGCCATTCTATAAGGGGGGGAGGGCCTATTTTTCATAACGCCATAACACCAAATGGTCATTCATTTAAATCATCTTTTAATTTCTGGGCGATTATTTCCGTTTCTTGACTAATTTTCTCAAACACTCATCATACATTACGTCGGATTGCCTACAACCTACAACAACAATTAAGTCCTTAAGGGCTGCTACTCTTAGTCAGTCATAGAAGTCAAAGAAGAAAAAAGAGGCCACTTTTGTAAAAATGAGTTGAAGTTGAATGCCGGAGAAGAACAAGAAATTTCCAAATTCCAAAACGAAAAGAAAAAGTGAAAAAAAGAGAGAAAGAGAGAGTGAGAGAGAGAGAGAGAGGGAGAGAGAAACCATAATTAACGAAACGGATTTAATCTTCATTTGCTTTCTTTTCTTATAATTTCATCTCATCACAAAAAGGATAACAAAATGAAAAAAAAACCCGAAAGAGAAACAAAAAGAAGAAGAATTACCATCAGACATTAAGCAAATACTAGACAAATATTGTGTGTGTATAATGGCATGCGATTAAAGCAGAGAAGGCCTCTTAACATTGTCGTTACTAATCTATGGCCTGCTCTGTTAGCATAACGAACCAGGCTTTCTGTTTTTAAGTGCCTATGGATGACTACCGCATGGCTGGTTTGGTTTGGTCTGGTCTGGTCTGGTCTGGTCTCTTGTGTGTGTGTGTGTGTATATGAATGAAGCTGAAGCATAAATTCTTCCAGGCACCACATGCTAAAGCATTGAAATGAATGGATGAATGAATGAATGAATGAATGAATGATTTGATTCGTAAATAGTGTGTAATATAATAAATACTGACAGATATTCATGCCATTCATTCACTCATGCATGCATTCATTCATACATTCACTCTCACTCGTTCATTCACTTTCTACTGCGGGTGCTGCTGCTGCTACTGCTATTCATATTCAAAGAAGAAGAATATTTATTCATTGTGTTCTTAATCTTCTCTCTCGTATTTAAATAAAAACAATACACCAGACCCCTTAAGAACTTTAGGAGCGTTTCTTATTTCATGAAATACCCCCTTCCCCCTATTAATATATTCCTTTCATAAGTTATGCTGGCTTGAATGAAAAGTGAGAGCTGCACAATGGCTTGGTAAACAAGTAATTATTGTGAGCACTACCCTTACATCTTGTACCTATCTATAAAGAAAAGGAAAGCAGCCTTTGAATATAGGTAAGCCAGGAAATATACTCCCAAAGGGGAGAAGTCACCTCTTGTAAACAGTGGTCCAATCAGAAGTTACTTCCTTGTTTACTTAATTGGCCCTTAAGAACCCAATTATCGGTTGTCGCCTTGCTTCAGCACATCCTTCCAGAGGCCTCTGCTTCTCGCGAACTTTCGCCAGTTGGTTACACTAACCGATGACAGAGCTAACTCGATTTGCTCCTTCCAATGCAAACAAGTTCGCCCTCTTTGCCCACTGGCGCAAATCCCCGCATTAAATACCCTCCGTTACCAGAGCATGTGCATTCATTCGAACGCCATTCTCAGAAACCAGCGCAGTCGCTGGATGTTAATACTTTGCACAACGTCCAGATCGTCGAGAAGCTCTTTTGTTGGACGAATGTGAAAAATCATCGCCTACTCGCATTGAACCGAAGATCTTATGTAGGACTTTGCTCTCGAATACTTCGAACGCTACTGCATCAAGACTTAATAGTGTCCTTTCATCTGCTGGCTTCCAAAGTCCAACCAAAACTCTCAATATTAATTTTTTCTTAATATTTCTCATTATGGTGAAAGGTTCTCTGACCGAACTTAGGTTCAATGTCTTTAATATGCTGAATCATCTCATCCTTTAGCTTTTGAATTATTTTTGGCCCATTGACGTATACTTTTCCTTTTAAAAATAGCACCAAAGTGCCAGTGCCTTTGATAGCAAACACCAACCTGTTGGAACCAAATGTTGTCTAGGCCCATTTGCGTCAACAGTTTCGAATGTTTAGGGTCAACTGGTAGCAGACTGAACTGCGTATCCTGACTGGAGGCTTAATTGTGGTACCACGGTTGTCAGCAGACTCAGAGACTCGTCTCTGCCCAAATTACAATGAGACCCCATTGTGGGAGCAAGGTAGTGACTATTGTTTCACCCAAATCGCGAGAAGAGGACAAGCTCAGTGTGATGTTACACTCTTAACCTCTTTTACAAAGGAGCTTGCATAGTCTACAACCCCTAACCAAGTGGAAAGTCATGTTCAAATTCATGGCTTCGAATTGGTACTCACGTACGGTGATGATAAGACTATCATAGATGGCAACATTATTCGTGAGGGCGTTGATAGACACATTGTTCCACAACTGCTTAGAGCACCGTAGGGTGTGCCTCATAGCGATACTCACGTAAAGCTATGGACTAATGTCTAGGTACATATCCATTACTTTTTGGGAACAAAAAGTCGTTTGCAATCTTGCGTTAGCGACCACCATTCACGGTAACTGCTTAGCTGATGTCTTTTCGAAGACATCGCGGTTACGCCGCCAGTCCATAAACCGCATCAAACAGTCACTCTTTGTGAGTAGATAGGCTTTTCAACAATCACTCGGGTATTCTTAATTGCCCAAATGCGGCAATTTCGTTTGTTAAAGAACCCATTGAGGTGAAATAATGCCTTGTGACTGTAGAGAATTGTCTTTGTGAAGTCACCAATCAGTTCTGTTTGTTCAACCAACTATTGAATTCGCCTGAAATGGTCAGCAGACTTCAGCTTTTCGACTCAATTGAACCTTGTAGGTGTCAAAATTCAAGTCATTATTCAAAGTTTTGCATCAGTCATGTTCATGAGATTCATGCTTTTAATGTGCAGCCCTTGTGGTGACCAACTTCTTTCTCTTTCCTTGTTTGGAAGAACTGCGTTCGACCACTCCGACCTAACCTAACCTAACATGTTCATTCGTTGAGTACGACGACGAGTCGAGGTTGACGGCTCTTCTGCCGCTCTATCGAGAGCAACTGCAATGTTTTCCGCAAAACGAACTAGGAGCAACAATTACTTAGCCTCAGAATTGTTGCTAGAAGACTGTTGAGAGGCGAGTGCCGAAAGATAACAAAGCTGAGGTTTGAACTCTAAAACCTTCGTGCAGTAAGCCAACAATCTACAACCAACTAACACTACCTCGACTAGCCATTGTGCATTTCGATAATTAGAAACGCCTGCTACACATGTATACATGATACACGCGTATCATGTATGTATGTGTGTTTATATTCCGTCTGTTTATTGTTCGCTAATAAATATTAATTTCATAAAACGTAGGAAAAAAACAGAAAGAGAGGAGAGGGAAAAAGAAAAAATATTTTTATTTCCATCAGCGGCATTGTACGTGTGTACGTGTAATAAGAAATTCTAAAGAAAACAAATACAATAACGGAAATAAATATTTGTAAATGTATTTGTAGTAGCCTATGGTGTATATGTGTAGGTAATATGTACGTCAAGATTAAGCCAAGTATCAGAGAAAGAAATGAAAAGAAAGAAAGAGAAGAAAAACAAAAAAACAGAAGAGAAAACATTTGTATTTGCAGATGAAGTGTTTGCTTAAATTAACTTTCATTAAATGGAGAGCATCAAGTCAACCAACGTTAAATAATAAAGAAATATGAGGACATTTCGAAATACCATCAGTAGATACAAAACCACACACACATCCTCCATACTCATATGCATGGACATATTGTTCATGTAGTACTCATACAATCTTATCGTCTTATGAAGGATAGGGATTGGGATACTGGTAAGCCAGTGCCAATTCTTAGTTTATGTGGACACACACACACACATATACTCACACGCATATATAAAGATGCTGCAGATTGAATGAGAATGAGAACAAGCAGAGATATAAAGGAATTCATTCATGTTGTCCCTTTCGTAGTAATTAAATTCTGAGAGAAGAGATAAAAGTGTCAGTACTAGACTGTCACAAAACCTGTCTCTTTCATCCTCTTATACTTTACTTTGTTTTGTTTTATTTCCACTTTTTTGTTGCTTCTAGAATGATAGGGTTGCCGTTATCAAATAACAATGCCCAGTAAGAAAATGTGCGCTTAGACTTATTCGACTTGAAGACCTGACATTTCCATTGACATTTCTAAGAATTGAAACTTCCATACATGATTACGAGGTAGCGGCGGCTCATTGTCTTCATTTCCATTCCATACAATGCAATGGGATCTGTAATATACCACCTTGGGCAGTTTCTTCTAAACGTTGCTTCCTTTTATTGTCTCAGTTCCTCAGCCATTCTTCTTTTATTTCTTCTTTACAATCCTTGTGTGTGTTAATTTTTTTCATTAGTGGTGGTTTAAACCGTGGTTGTATGCCTAAAATGCCAACACACTACCTACTAGACTACGGCATTCGTGTGGAAACTGCATCTGTAAGTTTCATTCCATTTATACGCGCATACTCATGTTAATTTTTAACTCCTCGAATTATTTTGAAGTTCCTGCAAACATTTTTTGCGTACATTACCACCATATATTTCAATTGGGTATCCTTCCCTTATGTTTTTATGGCCTATACGCACATAATCATGTTAATTTTTAACTCCTC
>QOCX01000597.1:68559-98047 GCA_005959815.1 Sarcophaga bullata | reverse complement strand
TGCCATTACAATACAAGGCAAAGTTCGCAGTTCAAATGCATTAGTAACAGCTACAATACGAATACCATGAATGCTCCACCCTATAATTGTTTGATTTCACTTAAATTAATCGAAGAGTTGTAAAAAAAAAATGAAAAAGACTCAACAATACTTGTGTTCTTTCGTTTTTTTTTTTTGCCTTGGCTTCTCTCTCTTTCCCTTTCGTTTTAATTATTTTCGACTTGAAAAATAAGGAAACAAAATTTTGTTCATTGTTTTTCCTTGTTTGTTGTTGTTTTTGTTTATTGTTAAATTAAGTTTTTTTTTTTTTTGTTTCTTCTTCGTCTGTTTGTTTAATTTGCATTATTCGGTATTCGGTACACCGTATACCGAATTAAAGTTGAAATGTTTCTTTCATTTCTTTAATAAGTGGATCAATACGCAATCAAATACAAGAAAAAAAATTCTTCTTCTATTCAAACACTTGTAAAGAATGACACACATACGCGTACACACTCAAGCACTTACACATTCATGAGGCAATTTAATTTCCTTTCCTTCCTATCATTTCAATTTCAATTTCGATTTTAATTCAATATTTATTTGTTAATTAGTAATGATATCATCATCATCATCATCATCATCAACATCATCATCATCATCATCATTGAATAATTCATTCATTCATTCATTCATTCATTCATTCATTCATTCATTTGATATGATTTGATAAATTAAACATGTGTCCACTTAAGTGATGAAGTCATGAATAATTGCCTCAAGAAATTCTTATGAATAGTAGTAGTGGAGTGGGATGGTGTGGTGATGGTTATGTCGCGATAATAGTGTTGTTGTCATAATGATGATGATTTATGATATAAAAGCAATAAATAATTAATAATTCTTATTATAACGGCATAAATAATTAAAGAAAATTTTGACAAAATCGAAAATGTTTTCAGGGCAATATGGCATACGAAAGAGTATGAAGGTTTACGTATGAGGGTAGAGGTTTTAATTCAAATACTCATGCAAGCATAATTTCAAACGTCAGTGATAATCTCCATAAGCATGATTACTTGTGTTGATAACTAATGTTGAAAACTTTCATACGATATTATGGGCTACCAGTCAGACGATAGTACAGCAATACTCTAAAGACTCTCTTCATCAAGAATGACCTACGAAACTCCTCTTCTCACTCTTCACAAAGGTTTAGGCCCCTTGATTGGTCATTATAACGTTCAATTCAGTGCTACTAAACAGCTTCTTCCACTACCCCAAACAAACTTTTCGCGGCAATTTTATTTACCCTCAGGAGGTTGTTATAGTATCGTTTTAAATATACACGTCGGAGCTGGGGTTTGAACCATGCACACATAATTGATCATGACAACCCTTCAGTCAGGATTACGACCTAGCTTCTCACAACACTTATGTTGTGTGTGTTAATTTTATCCAATGAGTGGCGAGACCTACAGTTTAAAGTCGACTCCGTACGACAGATTCATTGAGAAACTTTTCGTTGTAATTTTATTGACTCTCAGAGTTTTTGCTACAAATCTGCTGAGAGGAAGTCACCGAAGGAATATTTTTTTTTCAATTTTTCGCTTTGACAATGTCTGGGCTGTGGTTAAACCATAGCCTCACATCTAATAAGCACACACACTACTCAAAAGACTACGGTGCCTTTTGGTTCTGGCCTCATCATCTGATAACTCATTGTCCCACAGGACCTTGATACCAGCAGAGGGTGACACTATTTCGCTTGTCTACTTCATTTAACTTGACAATACAGTCCCATACTCATCTCAAGGCAATTTCATTTGAACCGTGTGTTCAAATGATGGCCTTACCATCACCAAGACGTTCAGAGATTACAATCTCAATGCAAACACCCTCGTTTTTATGTTAGTACCCGTGCTAGTGCTATTCATATAACATAGAAGGATTTTTCTCTTAAGAGAGTATGTAGTTTCCCGATTACCCCATTCGGTTTTATTACTCAGTTTCGTTGGAAACTATTTCACAAAGTTATACAGCCTTTGGACTCTTATGTTCAAGGAATAGCTAAGGAGGAAATAGGCTTCTCCCCTAGCGGTTGAGTATACCCCCATCTATCAGATAAAACTTTTGAGGCTTTTCAAGCTCTTATTCTTAATCATGTCAATGCACATAGTCGGCTTACAAATTCAACTCTATGCCCCTTGGAACTATGCATTACTCATGCAGTTGTAGGTCAATGCCAGCGGCAGACAATTTCATCAAGCACTTGTCCATACTCTACATTACCACCAGACTCTACATTAGTGGAGAGGTAGCAACCTCTGGTTGTGTTGGCCCCTGCGTATAAAAGCTTTGTCATTCCTTCGGCTGTTATAAACTCTATACCCCGTCTGATCAATGCTTCATCCATTGATTCACTAGCCCTGGCAACGCATGTTGATTGGGATACTGTGGCGCCCTCTTCTGTCACCCACATCTTAATAGTTGTAAATGACCTTTTCTGATTTGAATATGAACCGTATGAGGCTAACCAGTGTGAGATGAATACTAACCTTGCTCCATAACCAAGAGTNTCCGATATGTATTCATTAGATATGGTAGTTGATTATTTATAATCCTTTGTAGTTTGGGCCATAAAAATTTCGTTCCATCGTGGAATGCAATGGACATTTCACCCTTTGTGTGTTTTACTTCCTGGGAATTGCATTCGCTAACAAAGGAAGTAGCGTTGGACCACGTGCATGCAACTCAAGAAAGATTGTGTGTGTTTCTTTCAAACTGACATGCCATTGTACTCACATCGATGTGAAGAAAAAATGTGCAATGTAAACTATTAACATAACAGCAACACTGTTTCTCGTACACATATGTACTCCTACTAGTTCTCTCTCTCTCTATCTCTCTCTCTCTCTCTCTCTTTTTATTATTACTGAAGTTGTGTGTGTTTGTTGATTGAAACAAATTTAACAACTTGACTCTTTGATTCTCATGAATTTAAATTAATTCTATGTGTGCGTATGTGTGTGTGTGCATGTGCGTGTACATGAGTAAGTGATTCCCGTTATTGTCTTTAATGACAATATGGCTGGTTGTTGCCGCCATTTTAATTGAAGTTTTCAAAACAATTTAGCGAGCAATTAACATAAATTAATCGAAATCATCAACATGATTACCATCATGATTATCATCATTATTATCATCATTATGACGATTGTGCTGCCATTGCCATTAGCATTATTGTCATGTTATTTTCCAACTCATTTCAATTCAAATCATCATTTTTGTCACACTGTCATCATTCCAGCATGAAATTCTTTTTCAATTTTCTCTACGATTTTCAAAAGTGTGCCTTCAATTAAAATGATCGCCTTTTGAGAGTGTTGTTTCTTGTTGTTGTTGTTGTTGTTTTCTTGTTCGTTAATTTTCTAATTTTAATATTAAACCAGCACCGGCACCCGCACTTGTATTTCACAATTTCGAAATGAGAGAAATAAACAAATAAATAAACAGGACAGTACGGAATAAAATTAAATGACAGTGAAAATGAAATTGAATAAAACCGAATACGAAATGCGAAATACGAAATACGAAATACGACTGAATAAATTATTTTAAATTAAATGAGAATTATTATTAGCAGCAACAGCATATTTGTTATTGTCTTTTGGGGTTTTTTGATAATTAAATTTTTTTGGAAAACTCTTAATTGAAATGATGGATAAACAAAAAAATTATTTTTTAATTAATTTTTAATTAATGACGGGGGGAAAAAATTTACAACAAAAATAAAACAAAAAAAATTATTTCAAAAACGTTTTTTGTTTAAATGGTTTTGTTAGAAAACTTTAATAAATTTTAATTAAAATTTGTTTTCAGAATTTTGTTTTCTTTTTTTGACAAGTTAATGTCAGTTACACGCTCAACATTTCAATTAAAATGACATTCAAAACAATGACAAGGCGTTAGAAAAATTTATGTCTTCATTAACAAAGCCAGAAATGGATAAGTTTGCCAGGCAATGGATGTAATTGAAAAGCAAAGTATCATAAATAACTGGCCCACTATTTGTATAATTTATGCTCCAGCATTAGAAGCATTAGAAGCGCGTAGATACTGGCTTAGACAAATAAAAAAAAAAAAAAACAATGGCGTCACATTGCGTAATTTTGACGAAGCAAAATACACCGGCTTTCCAATTACAATTGAAACTTTGTAGGCCACATAGACCTGGAGGCCAGAGTCACTCAAAAATTCATTGTGAGTTCATTTATTACCAGACTTCTCCTCATAATTCCACAGAACTTGTCTTATCTCTTCAGCTGTCATATGTTCTATAATCCGTCTATTCAATGCTTCATCCATGACCTCGAAAGAAGTTTTAACATAACCTTCCTCTATAACCAGGACTACATACATACATTTATACATAATTGGTCATTACAACCTTTATTCAGGATTACGATCTAGTTTTTTACACCACTGATGTTAAGTGTGTGGCGGGACCCAGAGTTAAACGTCAATTCCGAACAACAGATTTTTTTGAGAACTTCTTCATGGCAAATTTGTATTTACTCTCAGAGAGTTTGCCAGAATTCTGCTGAGAGGAAATCGCTTAAGAAATATTTTTTCCTATGTTCGTTCTGATGCCTGATCTGGGACTTGAACCTAGGCCTCACGATTAATAGGCTAACACACTACCTACTAGACTACGGCGACCATTCTATATCCAGGACTATGCAAATTATAACCATATAACCACCTTGACAGACTTCTGAACAGTTCTACAAAAGCTGTCGTTTGTTGCCTAGAGATAGCACCTCTTATGTTGATTTTTAATAGCTCACATCTTCTCATGCAATAAAACTATAATCGATCATGTTGTGAAGCTGGTGGCATTCTCTTGTTGAAACCATATACCGTCCAGTTCATAAACTACAATTACAGCCAAGTAAAACCGGGTTTATTACGGGTATAACGCTCTGATCGAACACCATATGCAATGATTTTGCCCTTTTACGTACTCATCAGACAGGAATTAACATCAACGCTGATTGGAGTGCTTGCTTTGATAGTAAAAGCACACTTGAGCACGTTAAGCGGCCCGCTGCAACGCCATTGGTAAACGCAGTCCCTTACTAACCGATTTCCACCAAGCTGGGGAGAAGAAGAAGCTTAAGTTCTGCTAAAAATGCCTACTAAAACTTTAGATTGGATTGAGAAAAGTCTCTGCCTCTCTTCTTCTATTATCTTTTTCTATTTTTCACAATGATTCTGTTCCCATCTGCAACCTTATCTGTCTACTTATTGCCTCGAATTCCTACAATAAATGGCTTTAATTAAAGGATGATCTTATTTCGCTTATCTAGTTAATGTATGTTGATAACACAGTCTCATACAAATCTGGAGGCAATCTCATTCGCTTTGAGTGTTCGAATCGCGGTCTGGCTGCCTATATCCCTATAAGCTTTGAATATTATGATTTCAACCCATACACCCTAGTTTTTATAAAACTACGAGTAGTTGTTCCATCCGTATAATACAGAAAGGTTTCTCTCTCTTTTTTTTAAGAGAGTATATAACTTCCAGATGCCTTTCTCAAAATCATGGAGTCTACTGGTTCTATTCGGGGTATAGTTAAGAAGGGTAAGTAAGCTGCTCTCCATTTTTTCCATATGGTTTTCTGCTTTGTTTCTGTGTCTTTAATTTATTTCTGTTGTTCCAGCTAAGCAGGTGATTGCTCTGATGTTGCAAGTCCTAGGATAATAGGACTGCCATCTATCTATCGCTGTCTAGAAACAACGTCCTCCAAATATTTGGTGTAGTGGTGGGTAATCTTGCTCTTCTATTCCTCAAGTGTCTTAGATCCTGAAGTAAAAGCGTGTTGCTCTACCAAAATGCTGAGAACACCGTGGAATTGACAAATTCGGTTTATCGGGCACACTTTGAAAAAGTATGGACCGTCTTAAGCCCGAATTTGATTTCCTTGATTGCCTGTCTCCACGCTTTTGTAGTTTTTATCGATATTACGGTCTAGAATTGTTCGACTTTAAAGTAACAGTGGGTGAAAAAAGCTAAACGAACTTTGAATTTAAGTTACCGAATCGGATAGGATGGAAGGATAAGAAAGCCAAGCATTACCAGCACCAAACGAATACTCATTTACGATTTAATTTCCAAAGTGTTACAAACCCTAATAACCTCACTTAGAGGTGTTAAATGCCATAATTTGAAGCACTTAACGCTTTATTTACATAGAAAAAGCAAAAGTTTCATCAAAATTAATGAAAATTTATCAAACAAACAGGCAACATTGTTAATGAATACGTGAAAATTGCAAGTGGTTTGGCTTAAGTGAGAGTGTATGTATGCATGTGAACATTGGAGAAGTCAGTTGAATGCTCTTATAAAAAGCAATTGTTGGCTGGTCGGTGTGAGTAGAGTTGAGTTGAGTTGGTTCATTGGCATAGAAAGAGGGTTAATATTTGACGTTTTCGGTTTCTTTTTTTGTTTTCTTTTTTTATTTTGTTTTCTTACAATGTATGCGTCTAAGAGAGAAGTGTTTGCAGTGTAAACAGCTGGGTTTTTGTATGGAAAATGTAAACAGAGAGAGGACATATTGTAACAGAGACTTAACAGTTGTTTACTAAGAGAAATGTAGGAACAATTTTTTACAATTTAAGAGTGTAACTGTTTAAATAAAACTGCAAACAGTATCATGATAACAGAGCTGAAAAGGCTACAAAATAACAGACAAGTCAAGTACTCGAGTGTTATTATGAGTAGTTATTTATTAATTAACATAACATAACAGTGTAAACACATGATAAGAGATTAAGCAGAGAGAGGAAAGATAACAGAAATTAAGCAGAGATTTTTGTTTATAAGAGTTAAATTAAACCACAGAGGATACATAACAGAACTAAGCAGAGATTCGTGAACAGAACAGAGCCCATTTGCGTAGCATAAGTTTTCCTGTTATTAAGAGATTTAAAGAGATAAACAAACAGGAAGTTCTTAACAGAGATTAGGCAGCCTAGCGCAAAAGAAAACAATTTAAAACAAAACGTATTTTTAATTAGTCAAGCGGGTTATTATTGAAATCTACCACAAGCTAAATAAACAAAACAAAGCAAAAATTTCATTTTTAATGCCAAGAGACTGGTTTACTCTTTATTTATAACTGCATAGTTACACTTTTCTCTTGTGTTTTTTAACATTATGCTACTAAAATTTAACAGAACCTGTTTTTCTCCACCACTCTTCGAAATTTATTTCAACATTTTTGACTGCAAAAGTATTATTCGGAAGAGTATGCTTTAGCTTAAGAGAGTATATTTCTCGTTTGTTTACCTCTTAAGAAGCTTACATGCTTGTACTCTTTACGTTATTCGGTTGTTTGCTTGGCTCTGTTTATAACACTAGTAAACATGAATTAATTTCTTGTTGGTTTGTTTGTTTTTGTTTCGTTAACTTATTTTAGATTAAATACGGCTGTTGATTTTTTACTCTCTCCCTCTCTCTCTCTTCATACATACTTTAATTTATGCATAGATGACTATTTATTAGATCTTGTATTTGCTTTGTTGATTTTTTTTGTTTTTTTTTAAATCTTGTTGTATTTCTCTCTGCCTTTCTGCCAGTTCTTAGTTTTTTTATTTATTTATTGATTTTCTTTATATTTTCTTGTTGTTGTAGTTGTTTTGTATGTTGTTGTTCTTGAAATCATTGGTTGAGCCCACCTTTCACTTGCAGTTGCAGTTTTTAATAAATTTTACTTGTTGTTGACACAAACACTTACTATGGACCTACACACACTTACACACACACATGGATTTTCTTTTAATAGCAAAATATGTCGTACCGAGTGGGTTTGTATGATTTTCTCTCTTTTTTTAAGTTGAGTAAGTAAATGTGTATGTGTGTGTGTGTGTGTGTGTGTTAATATTTATGTTGTAATTAACATGTTGCAACTTGACTGACAAGCCAGCTTCCTAATCAAAATGTCAAATACCCCTTACCAACATTAACTTTATTTACACAGCTGCTCTTCGTTTAGCCAGCGACTACATATTAATAAACGGTACCAACGAACTATAAACGAGAGAAAAAAGTACACAGAGAGAGAGAGAGAGAGAGAGAGAGATAGGGATTTTTTAGCTTTATGGTACAGCATCATAAGAAACTTCTCAAATGCTTCATAAATTTATAAAGGCTTTGCAAAGGTACTGTATTTACGCATGCATAAGTATTAGTGTTTAGCTGTATATATGTATATGTATGTGTGTATGTATGTGTAAGCATTGTGTAGATTGTATTATTATGGTTGTTTGTGTTGGAAATTTATTCATTATTAAGGGTCATCATAACCTAAAAACCCACTTTAACTGCAATGCAGTGCAGTGCCTGTGCAATTTAGTTCTGTTGCTTTTGTTTTTTTTTTTTTATGACAATTAATGTTGTGTCCTCCTCCTTCTCCTACCCATATAGACCGCCATGTTAAAGAAAACTAAACAAAATATTCAGGATTTTTGTTGTATTTGTTTTAATTGTTAAGGTTTGTAAGTGATTTTCAATTCTTGTGGCACATTTTAAGAAATTTAAACGTAAAACGTTAAATTAAAAAAATGAGGGTGTTGTGGGAAACTAGGTTGTTGTCAAAACTAAAAGGTTTTAATGACCAGTTAGGTAAGTAACTGGCTTCTACTACCAATTGGTGAGCCCTGGAATCCAGGGCATTTTGTTTACACAGCTTCTGGCTTCCACAACTAACTGATGTGCCCGAAATCGGCAGTATTTGTCCGCAACGCATTCTATAGCTTCGTTTTAATTGTGGCACTGAAGAAAAACTACATGCCGGGATGGAACAACATACTACAGCAACACTACTAAAGTTGCATTGAGCCAAGTTGGTTATAAATTTTTATTGTCAAATACAAAAACAATTATTCTTGCTTTGTTTTTTTATAAATATTTACTTTTCGATTTGACACTTCATTGAGATCGCTGTTGAGCGTGTGTGTGCCAATGAATTCTCGTGGTATTATTAGTCTGAGACCCCCCATGGAATAATATGTATAGTCAACGTTAATATAACACAACTTAATTAGTCTTTTTTTTTTTGTTGTTGTTAATACAATATACTATTATTACAGTAAAGACATGCTAAAAATTTAAACAAATTATCGGTTGGCCTAGTATACCTACCCATCTGTTGAGCGTGTGTGTGGCCAATGAATTCTCGTGGTATTATTAGTCTGAGACCCCCCATGGAATAATATGTATAGTCAACGTTAATATAACACAACTTAATTAGTCTTTTTTTTTTTGTTGTTGTAATACAATATACTATTATTACAGTAAAGACATGCTAAAAATTTAAACAAATTATCGGTTGGCCCTAGTATACCCTACCCCACTACAGGTAGTATTGTGTGCTTTGTTTGGCAAGCAAACAAAATCGTCTGTAAATAAGATACACGGTAGGGTGTTCGAATAAGCATTTGGTACCATAAAACTATTCGATCTTAGAACTTAGTACGTTTGCTCAAGATGGTCCTTCAGAAGTCTTACAGGAAACTGAACCGAATGTTGAAAACTATCTTCTGGAATCATTAAAGACGGTATGGAAGACCTCTAACGATAGACAAACTCTCCAGTTACTATCCAAATCACGCATTTTAGTGCCCAAATTGAACTACAGTCAATTTGGCTTGAAATAAGCTTGCATTCTTACAAGCAAGATCATGGACCAGCGTGGATATGCCTAGCCATTTAGTAAAGGAAATCAAAAGGCTAAAGGTCATATAGGAATGGTATGAATATTTAGAATGATCTCCATTAAACAACCATCAATGTATTCAATATTTAGTAGGCAGTTTGAAAATTTTTTACAGGCTTTTATTTTGGCTATTTACTCAACAACAGAAATATAGGGTCTTTCAACAGGAACTTACGAAATATAACAATTGATAACGGCCATCTATCGAATTACTTGTTATTTATTCAAATTACTATGGATGATTATAGATAGCCACACTAGAAAACTGAGTGGGCTCTGGAGCAATTTCAAATAACTTTCAAAACGGACGTGAACAAACAGAATTATCGTATTTTGGACAATACCACATGAAAATCTAGGGATCCAGAATCCGTGATCCTGACGAACTAACGTCGTCATCAGGCCCACTTGCTTGAAATAACGTTGGACATGTTATCACTGTCAATGGCGAGCACTACAGGTCGATGGCCACCGTTTTATTTTAGATGATATTGACACCGTAATCGCCATAGCCTAGTATGTAGAGTGTTGGCTTGCCAGACGTGAGACTACCTCCTCTCAGCAGATTTCTAGAAAAAACTATCAGAGTTAAATAAAATTGCCAAGTTTCTCAAAAAATCAGTCGTTCGAAGTCGACTTAAAATTGTAGGTCCCATCACTCTTGTATAAACTTAACACACACAACGTAAGTGGTGTGAGAAACGACGTCGTAGTCCTAGCTGAAGGGATGTAATGATATACACACCAAAGAAATGCAGTTTTAATAGCACGGTGCTACGTGCCACACAGCTCATGCTGCGTTATATATTCTGCATGAGCGATTTGAGACATGGTCATTATAACGTCAGGCTTTTTTTGTTGGGGTAGTCATAACATATGCATATGCGAATAAGCCACAAACCATAGCGGTACTCAAAGGCAGTATTCCATTCCGTTGTTGGAATTCAACTGATTTATGCGACAGAGTTATGGGAAATTAGGAACTTCGGATGCTCGCCACACAGAGAAGCCTTGGTGAAGATGTGAATGATCTATTGATGACTTTCCACATCTAATGCTATAAATAGGTCTTACAAACGATGAAAAAAATTCGCACACACTTTAATTTATTTAAATTTTAAGATAGGAAACGTTTAATGAAAGACCCTATAGTATTAATACATCAATTCAGTGTCGCAGTGGAAATATAGGACTTTTCGCATTTCAAAACTATTCTTGAATTATGGATAAAACTTGTTATAACAGGCCGTAGTTAAGTTTTGCTCTCTAAATTAATTATGAAGCTCACCAAAACTATCAGTAAGGACTTAGCTGAAGTGTTCCTATTTAGCTTGTGGGAGAGGCTTCAGTGGCCCTATTAAGTTGAAGATATGATGGTGCTATCCATCTCCATCGCCCTCTATCAAATCTCTGAACAAAATTCGGAATGAGTCTACCAAACGCAGAAATCGACGCTGTAGAGTACCGTATCTATGGACTTTTGTTTGTCGGTATGAACATTTAAGCAAAATTTATTAAAAATAATTGGAAAAAAACACCACAAAATATGTCCACAATTGCTTAATTAGTAGCGTGTCAGACTGTTCATACAAAAATATTAAATAATTAATGAATGTGTATGTATGTATGTATGTTTGTATGTGAATGTGAAATATAAAATTTATTTATTAATTATTTAAAATATTGCTAAATTAGCAAAAACAAACGAACAAAAAAACAAAAAAAATTCTTCTTGTTAAGGCAGGCAAAACAGCACAAAAACATTATCACACACGCAGCATTAGCGATTCAGCAAAAAATATCACGAGAATTAATTTGTTATGGAACAACAATTAATTGTTGGGCTAGTTGCCCATTTCTATTATTTTTTAAAGGGGATAGAAAAAAAAATCAATTAAAAAAAATAGGATTCCATGATGAATGTCATGAATAAATTATTTTCTCTTTGGATGAGCAAAACTGTAAGCCGCTCTCGGAAGTTTTGTTTTTTTATTTTGAAAAGCCTGGGATATTTGAAATTATTCGGGTTGTATCCTAAGATAACGCCCAGGAATTATTTGACTTGTGGTATATGCTCTAAATAATCCACAAGATGCTCATCCTCCCCGTGCTTCTATATGGCGCAGAGGCATGGACACTATTAAGCACTGATGCAGCAGCCTTGAGAGTATTCACGAGAAAGGTCCTACGTCCAGTGCAAGTTGGTGATGATTTTCCCATCCGATCCAACAGTGAGCTGTATGAGCTCTTCAACGCCATGGACGTTGTGCAGCATATTAACATCCAATGACTGCGCTGGCTCGTCCATGTCCTTCGAATGGAATGCATTGGGCGAGACGGGTATTTAATGCCAAATCATTGCGAAAGTCAGCGAAGAGGATGACCTTGTTTGTTTGTTTGCTGGAAGGACCAAATTGAAGAAGCCCAATCGTCAATTGGAATGGCCCAATATAGGCGCGCAAGAAGCAGATGCGCCTGGAAGGATGTATTACGGCGCAGGTCCGAAATTTCGCTAATAGGATTGTTAATGCCAATAGTAAGTAAGTATTCAGCGGTATATGCTAGATACCTTAGTTTTATGACAGGATCTTTGAACGCACCCAAGTAGTCGTACGTGGTACAAAAACCCAGCTCAGACATCTCGAATTAAAAAGCAAAGTAAAGAAAATATTTCTTCAGCGATTTTTTCTCCCGTTCGAGTCGACTTTAAACTGTAGACCATGCCACTCATTCATAACGATGACACACACAACTTGGATGTGTATGATGCTAGGTTTGGAATCTGACTTAACAGGGTTGTAATAACACATATAAGTAAGTATATTCAGAGGCAAATCTAACCTTTCACCTTAAACTGGCTTCGTTTTCATATTCCTTGTGTGCATAGATAAACATTGAAATTTATTTTAAACTCCTGTTCATAAAAAAACAAATCCAAAACATTACAGAAACAAAACACAACAATAACATTCGTCCGTCAGTACCATTCATCAATCATCATGATTGCTGGCTGCATGTGTGCAATTGTCGTTGGCACATGAAAGCTCCAAACTTAGCTCAGCTCAACTCAACTCCAACTCAATTCATTTGAATTGTGAATGAAACTTTTTCGAGTTGAGTTTTCCAAAAAATGGCCAAAAGCTGTTTAGAGTGGAAAACTCTTTGTGAAAATGATTTTAAAATATTCACAAAAACAAAACAAAAACAACAAAAAATCTCAGAAAATAAAAGAGATTTACGGGATTATGAGAAAAACAAAAAAAAAAAATACAGAAAACAACAAAAACAATAAGAAAACAGAGATTTTTTTCTTCTAAGTATGGATTTGTAAAATGTAAATACAAACATAAGGAGGAGTATGCATTAGATGTGTAGGTAGAGTTTACATATGTTAACAGCATAGAGACAGACAGACAGACAGACAAGATAGGCGGACAGACAAGACTGACTTACATTCATAGTTACAAACAACATTGTTAACTCATGTTAGGGACTAATTTGCAGACAGCAAGACATAACAGAAAAAAAACCGTATTAACATTAATAATAACATAAGGGAACGAGGGTAGTTAGGGAAGTTTCTTTGCATAAGATCTGGATCATTGCTTAGACTTCTTTGCTTTACAACAAGCTTGGAATAAAACCAATAAAACGATGTAAATTGAGAAGCTAACCTATAGGAAACAGCAAAAACTCTTGTGTAGCGAGGACCGATATCATCAAATAAGTATTCACCTTTCAGCAGCAATAAAAATAAAAGAGAGTCTGACAAAGAGTATTCTTACGTAAGATCTTCGGTCCATTCCGTGTTGACTATGATTTACCAGTGCAAGTTGGTGATTAGATTGTTCCCATTCCGGATCCAACAGTTGAGCTGTATGGCTCTTCAACTGCCATGGACGGTTGTGCAGCATATTAATAATCCACATGACTGCGCTGGCTCGTCCATGTCTTCGAATGGAGGAGGATGCATTGGGCGAAGAACGGGTATTTATATGCCAAATCATTGCGAAAGTCAGCGAAGAGCGATGACCATTGTTTGTTATGTTTGCTGGAGGACCAAATTGAAGAAGCCAATCGTCAATTGGAATCCAAATAGGCGCGCAAAGAAGCAGATGGTCCATGGAAGGATGTATTACCGGCAGCAGGTCCGAAATTTCGCTGTAATAGGATTGTTAATGGCCAATAGTATAAGTATTCAGCGGTACTATGCTAGATACCTTAGGTTTTATGACAGGATCTTTGAACGCACCCAAGTAGTCGTACGTGGTACAAAAACCCAGCTCAGACATCTCGAATTAAAAAGAAAGTAAAGAAAATATTTCTTCAGCGATTTTCTTCTCCCGTTCGGAGTCGACTTTAAACTGAGACCATGCACTCATTCATAACGATGACACACACAACCTTGATGTGTATGAGCTAGGTTTGGAATTCTGACTTAACAGGGTTGTGAAAAATAACACAATTAAGTAAGATATTCGAGGCAAATCTAACCTTTCACTAAACTGGCTTGTTTTCACTATTCCTTGTGTGCATAGATAAACATTTGAAATTTATTTTAAACTCCTGTTCATAAAAAAACAAATCCACATTACAGAATACAAAACATCAAACGAAAACATTCCGTCCGTCAGTTACCATTTCATTCAATCATCATGATTCTGGCCTTGCAGGTGGTGTGACATTGTCGTTGGCACATGAAGCTCTCGAACTTAGCTCAGCTCAAGATTCATTTTGTTCCAGGTTTGGAGGGCTGAGGTTTGATAGACGACCTTACGTCTAATGAGCCAACACGCTACCTACTAGACTACCGTGAATTGGAGTTTACTTACATACCCACAAACATACATACATTGAGTGGCAGAACCTACAGTTTAAATTCGACTCCGAACAACAGATTTTTGAGAAACTTTTCTTGGCAATTTTATTTCATTCTCAGGGTTCTTGACAGAAATCTGCTGAGAGGAAGTCGCCGAAGTAATATTTTCCATATTTTCGTTTTCATTTTTGACCTGGTTTGAACCATGGCCTCACATCTAATAAGCCAACACACTACCTACTAGACTATGTCGACTTCCCACACACCCACAAAACTGATGGAAAAAATCAAAGAATGGAGGTTAAATCCTTTATTGGGGAAAAAGCATCGACTTAAAAGAAAATTAGATTGAGAAGTACAGAATATTTCAAAACAGCCCTCGTATATATTAAAAAAAAAAACCTTCGTCATGTACTTACTTGTTTATACATATTTAACGTTCATTGTCAATCCATCCCTCGTAGCCTAAACGTTATTCGTATAATTTTATGTTTTTGACTCGTTTTTTTAATTTTTTTCAAAATGTTTAACATGCAGGCTGGCATTATTGTTCTGCTGTTCATGAATAAAATTTAAATACAAAATTTTTCAAACGAAAGAAAAATCAACAACTACAACAGCTACAACAACAACAACAACGACAGCAGCAGCTACAACTAAACTAAGCATGAAAACTAAACTATATGACTCCAGCAGATGACTGACTAACTGGGTAGGTGACTGGTTATGAACGAACAGAACGAACGGCTTAAAACAGCAACAGCAACAGCAACAGCAAATGAAACATTCAAGCAACATGGGAGGTGGTGATGCACATGAAATGAATCAAGTTGAGGTATAACAAGTCAACTCAACTCAACTCAAACTCAAATAATGAAATTGAAATTCAAATTCAAATTCCAAATTCTGTTTTCATATTTCGTTGATCATTATTAAATATTTTAGGAGAGGAGGAGAGAATTTATCATTTCATTGAATTAATTAAAAAGCCGTTTCAACAAAAAGAAGCATTTAAAAGGCAATTAGAGTGGAAGCCAGGGTTGAAAAGTTTTCATTTATAATTTAAAAGCATTTCAAAAGCGTTGGAAAATATAGCAAATGGGGTCTTTGTCATCATGCTACACACGAGACACCATCAAAAGATGATTTCAGCCTGGATATCAGAATCACTCTTGCCAATAGCTGCTACTATGGTCTCAATAGGCAATTGAATAGCACAGGTCTCTCTCGTACGACAAAACTAATTCTCTACAAGAAGCTTATTCTCTCTGTGCTGCTTTATCGCGCAGAAGCATGGACATGATTAAGCATTGATGCAGCAGCCTTGAGAGTATTCGAGAGAAAAGTCCTACGTAAGAAAATCGTTACATTAAGAGTTGCAAATGATTTCCGCATCCGATCCAACGTTCCAACGGTAAGCTGCATGAGCTCTTCAACGGCATGGACGTTGTGCAGTGTATTAACAATCAGCGGCTTTGTTGGCTCGGCCATGTCGTTCGAATCGAGAAGGGTGCTCCCGGGTATTGCGGAGTCGGTAGGAGTAGAACATTTAAACGATAAAAATGCTTTTTTTGGAAAGGCTGTCACGATTTGGATGGTTATCATTCACTTCTTCTCTGACTCCCTAACGTTAGCTGTAACTAACGAAAGTCTAAAAGGCAGATAAACTCTATACAGGCAGCAGTTGCGTCTACAAATATCGCAACGAAAGGGGTAGGAGCATTGTAATGCATAGTCAGTTGATTTTCACCGAACTCTTCGACTTTCAGATGATATTTATAGATACCCTATGTCACTCTAGTAGTTTAGACAGCTTTGTTGGACAATTCTTCATGCCAGCCAATTAAATTCAGCCAATCAAATGCATTCAAAGAAGAAAGAAAGAATTATTCCTTATACAGAAGTCTTTCCTTTCTCCTACAATAACAACAGGATCAAAACAAATTCAATAGACAATTTTAGCGCCCATAGATTCCCTCTTTCATTACTCCACAATCCATTTTTCCTAGCTCCAACAGAATATACGGCATGAGTACGACCATTGCCTGAGTGTTTGTCATGCTTATCGTCATTTTTCTATGGACTTGTGCTCATACATAATTGGTCATTACAAGCCTTCAGTCAGGATTACAACCTAGCTTCTCACAACACTGATGTTGTGTGTTAATTTCAGACATAAGTGTCGAGACCAGCAGTTTAAAATCGACTTCAAACGATAGATTTTTTGAGCAACTTTTCATGGCAATTTTATTTGTTCTCAGAGTTTTTGCTGGAAATCTTCGGAGAGCAAGCCGCCGAAGACATATTTTTGCGTATTTCGTTTAGTTGAGTATGTATGACTTGGGGTTTGAACAGAGGCCTAATGTCTTATAAGCCAACATGTCTAAGCGCTGACCAACTTCTTCCTCTTCCCTGGCTTTGGTAGAAATTGGTCAGTACAGAGACTGCGTTTATCTGTGGCGTTAGAACGGTTGGCTATGCCAGCTCAAGTGAGCTTTTGGTATCAAGGCTACCACTCCAATCTAACCTAACCTAACCTAACCATATTTCAGCCTTGAAACGTGCTCTTATTTCCCAGATTCTTGCTGTATCAAGGAAGATTACAAAAACTATGACTCTAAGCGACTTACTGTTGGCTGTGTTTCGGAATTTTGTTATCTTTTTCAACTTTTCCTTTTTTCGGTTTCTGTGGACTATTTTATATAAGCGCTGTACACTGTTGTCTGAGTTACAACAAGAGCTTGTTAACTTTGACAGTTGATAACAGCCATCTTGTTGAACCTTCATCTGTCATATTAGTTGGCATTTATACAGTTTGTTTCATGGAAGGTCATGTACCACGTCTTGTTCGCTTTGTAGAAGGTCTTAATCCCCTGTCTGAAGTTTCTAAAGGAAATGTTGGCTTTGCACGTTCTTGAGCAGCTTTAGGTGCCGTTTTAATCCCCTGTCTGGAGTTTCTAAAAAAAGAATTCGCTTTGCGTCTTCTGAAGCAGATTTATGTGCCGTTATAATCCCCATTCTGGAGTTTCTAAAAGAAGTGATCACTTTGTAAGCTCTATCCAAAGCCCAAAAGCCTTAATACTCGAATGTCTGTTAGTAACTTCCAAGACGTATTTTATTCCATGTTGCACTAAAATTCTCCGTACTTCTAACGGTCTAGGTATTCTTAGCCTGTTAACAACTCTAATTAGTAGGTACTGCAGAGTTTTGTGTGCCTACAATACATCGAAGGACCATTAAAAAGGGGGCGGGAACTACTTTTTTTTTTCTCTTAAACTTTATGATCGTAGCCGTTAAATAAATATGAAAAAAAAAACTGAATAAACATCGTTTATTTTTATAATATTTGGACTTCGTGACTGACATATTAAAATAAAAAATAAAAAGAAAAAATCGCTATTTAAACTTTAAATTACATTTCACTACCACACACACACAGAGATAACATATCACACACGGGGATAACAAAAGCCTTGTAATTTACTCATAAGCGCCTATCAAAATATCAATTTGAACGATATGATCTCTTTACAATGCAATTAAGAAGAAGAGAAATTTAAAGGCTTTAAAAGCCTATTTAATTATGCCCAGGCAACCAACACACCACTGAAAACAAGAAGGAGTTCATTACAATGCTTAAATTTCTTTTCTTTCAGTTTTATAGCGGTTTGTGGTGTATAGTTTCAGCGTCTTTCCACTTTCAATACCATTTTCGTAAACTCCTCCGGCTATAAACGTTAAAATGAATGACCATACCATGCGCTTGTAATGAATTAAACGTTTACAACAGCATCCAACGAAAGAGAGAGAGAGTGAGAGAGAGTTAGAGAGAGTGTGAGAGAGAGAGAGAGAGAGAGAGAGTGAGAGAGAGAGAGTGCAAACCAAAAAAACTCCGTCCCGTTGACCATTAATAAGTCGGCAAACAATTATTCGTCATATTCAATTATTTTTTCGATGATGGCCAGGCTTAAAGCAGAAAGCGTTAACAAAAAATTTCGTTGCAAAGTGACATGGTATTCGGAAAACAACCGCATTTCATTCATATTGTTGTTATTGTTGTTGTTATTGCTATAACTGTCTTAAAAGACATTTAATGTCCAATCACTGATGGCCATGTCACACCTTTTCTTGGCTTTAATTTTCAGTTTTTCTTCTTCTTCTTCAGTTTGTTATTGTTTTCGCCCATGTCATCATCACTTTGTTTGCTGGTGTTGCATCTCATTTCATCATCAGCAATAAATAAATGAGATGGGCTAACTAAGGTGATGGTGCTGACACACTCACTCGCTTACTTACTCAATCGATGATGAGAGCATGTGGTTTATGTTGTTGCCAATTCCTTTTCATTTTAACCAAAAAAAAAAAAAAGAAGAAGAAATTCAAAAATTTAATTTTTTTTTTCTGCCATATCTTCCAACTGTTAATTGCATACTTACATGGATAACAATGTACATACATTGCGTCCGTGTGTATGAGCATATTTGGTAAACATAATTCGATCATTTGCCGCCTAAAGGGTCCAACTTTCAATCAATTTCTTCCGACTAAATTTCTTCTTCTTTTTTTTTTTGTAACTTTTCTGGGCCAAAGTTTTGTAATTATTTTTTAAAAGGCATTCATGTATTGTTTCGTAAATATTATGACAGATTGGTTTATAAAAGGTACTAAAATTGCAAAATAGTACCTTAGTACTAAAAATGTTTAAGGAATAAGTGAAAAGTTCTATGTTCTTTTTCTTTTAAGAAAGGTTTTTAAAGGAAAATAAATTACAAAAAAATACTAAGAGGTACGTAATAGTGTTGTTGAATTGAAAATGGTACTTTCTTTCATAAAAGTACCAAAAAAATTTTTATGAAATAATCCAAAAAGAAAATTTAAAATTAAATTTTATTTAATAACGGATGCTTAAGGATTTTAATACTAAAAAAGGGGTTTGGTACCAAAGTGATAAAGTACTTTTGTAACTAAAAAGTATGCGGAAAAAACTAAAAAGATTAAATTTTGTTTAATAACGGATGCTTAAGGACTTTAATGCAATTTTGGGAATTGGTACTAAAGTAAAAAAGTACTTTTGTAACCAAAAAAGTATGCAGAGGAATTGTGTGATTAAAAATTTGTTCAGAAAATTTGGTTCAGGAGAAGATTTCAAATAACGTTTTCTTACAAAAAATACTAAGAGGTAGGCAATAGTGTTATTGACATTGAAATGGTACTTTCTTTCATAAAAGTACCTAAAAATAGATGAGATAATCCAGAAAAAAATGTAAAACTTAAATTTTGTTTAATAAAGTATGCTTATTTGGATTTTAATTCCAAAATTGGGAATTGGTACCAAAGTGAAAAAAGTACTTTTGTAACCAAAAAAGTATGCAGAAAAAATTAAAAAAAAAATAAATTTTATTTATTAATGTATGCTTAAGTATTTTACTACCAAAATTGGGGATTGGTACTAAAGTGAAGAAAAGTATTTTTGCAATGAAAAAGGTATGCAGAGTGAGTGGTACTAAAGTGAAAAAAGTACTTTGTAATCTAAAAATATGCAGAACAATATTTGTTTTTCTTATGGAATATTTTGTACCGAAATGGTACCAAATGCTAGCAAAAAGGGTATTTTTAAAGAAAGATTTCAAATAATTTTTTTTTTAAGATGATGATTCTGCTTAATCACAAAGGTGATTGTGTCAAGGTAGGTTACTCAAGGTTCACGGTCAACGTTTGGCAACTGATGCACTGTCTGTATTTGGTAAGAGAACATCTTCGAGTTTTCTACCAAAATTCTATGTGAAGAAAGCTAATTTCTATCCAATCGCATGGTTTCTCGACACAGCTCTGAGTAGAATAACTACTACGGGGACATCGAGTCTTAACAGCATCTNCTTAACAGCATCTTGTGTTGACCCATATTTCTCTAGGCGAGTGGCTGTATTCTTAACAAATGGCAATACTGAACTGAATCCTAAATTAATCTCTTGAAAAAATTTTTGCGACTTCTGTGTGGATGCTCACTGCTTGCACAAGTAGCCACGTTTTGTTGTGGTACATTAGTGACATTTTTGTGGCTCGTGGAACATAAATCCCCCAATAGAAATTAAATTTTTTAAAGGCTTTTAAGGAGGATAGGAGAAGGAAGCTTTGCTCAATAGATCCTTTCAATTTTAAAGTACAGGACATAGGATACTAAAGTACCAATAATTCGAATTGATACAACTACGTCGATGCATGCACATCTCTGTTCTGAAACAGTTAAGTTGGCAGTTTGTCGCCATCGGCCTACTTGTTGTTTTTCATCGGAGACATATTTTGTTCTCATTTTTGTTAAGTGCTACGCACTCGACACCGTGGCTTTTTATAGGTTCTGGGATGTTTTCATTGCCTCTATATTGAGAAAGCTTTCCTACGAACTACAGTGTTCCCATATGTGCAGATTTTTCACTGCGATAACATGACGATAATTCTGATCGTAACATGTGTGTCTCTGAACAAGATTTTGAATCATAGGCGTAGTATTTTTCCAGGTAGTAAGGAATGATGAGTTTGGCTCTTATTTAGCGTTTGACTTAGTCGAGTAGTGTAAAAAGTGGCAGTCCATTGTACGACCATGTACAGATCTGTAGATTACACGTTTCTTGAGGAAATTAACAGAGTGCGTATCTTGTCTGTGACTAAATATAAACTGGAACAACGTATACTCGTGCATTTATCTGGTGACTTGCATGTCGCTTTATTGGTGTCGCTTTGTTTTTGCTGAGGCGTGGTAAGTCTCTTCTGGAAGCAAATCATTTTTCCTACATTTAAGCAACAACTCTTTAAAAAGAGAGCCCTATTTTGGTACTTTTGTTTAAATGATTGCCGTGGACTTACGATTATAAAACTGCATTCTTTAATTACTGGGGCCTTAATTGATTTCTTAACAAAACTCTATTTAAATTCCATTTAAAGTTGGCAAGTACCCTTTTTAAAAAGTACTAAAGTACCAAAGTACTTATTTTTGTTTAAACCATCCTTCCTTTTCTTTTGTTTCGTACTTTTATTGATGATGATTGATTTCCCTTCAATGCTTTGTGGCACTTAGAACTGTGGTTTCGTTAAATGCTGTTCCTTTGGTAGCGTTGATGGCGTGTCTGGTTAGTTGGTAAGCAGGGCCGTTAATATACTTTTTTTTTGTTCGTTCTGCTTTAGCAATTGTGTTGTTGTTATTATTGTTTTTGCCCATTATGGTCAGTTCACTCGCATCAGATTGTTAAAAAAATGTGTGAAGACAAGATCACATTGGGGGTACGAATAGTTGGGCTGGTTAAATAGTTGCTTGATGCTGAAGCTGGTGCTGTTTTCGGTTGTGGTTTTATTACCGAGTTTGTTGTTTTTGTACAACCATGCAAGAGTATTTCTTTTTATTTTTTTCTCATTTTTTCTGTTCAACGTGTGGCATGTTAGCGGCAGCCACAGTAATGTCAGCGGCAAATGCAACCAAATCATTATAAGGACGTAAAATTCAATCTTTATGAGCCAAAAACAACAACAACAACAACAACAACACCAGCAACAGGAACAACAGCAGACAAGTATCAATATCGGGTTATAAATGCGTATCAATACTCCAAGCAAAAAGGCAGAAGAAAAAATCTGGATGAATTGCCCACAAAATGCGAATGAACGCAGCATATAATACGCAAAGGATGCTAACTATGGGAGGGACAAGGAAGGGGAGAAGGACAGGAAATCAACCAGCAGATGTACGCATGCAATTGTACGAAATAAACTAAAGAACAGCAACAGCAACAGCAACTCAGGCACTAGCAACAGCAACAGCAACAGCAACAACAACAGCAACAGCACATATATGTTGTATTGCCTTGCATTAAATCACCGAGACAAGAATGAAAATATAAAACATTGGTAACGTAACGTTGATAACATTTTTTAAAAAACATTTTCTTTTTTTCTTCCCCATTTTTTTCCTTTTTAACCAAAAAAATAAAAAAAAATATTACACAGAAATTGAAGACAAAAAAATCGAAGAAGAAAACAAAAAAAAAACCTGCAAACGATACAAATCACACAAAAACCACACTCACATGCTCTGTTACGTATATACACACTCAAACACACATAAAGAAATAAAAAATAAAATTAAATCACTTGCATTTATGCATGTATGCATGTGTGTGTATGTGTTCCATGTGTATACATACATACAGGATCAGTTAGAGCACTCGACACACTCTCTCTCGCTCTCTGGTCCAACAGATGTTTAATTCGTTGCAAGTATCCATGCGATGCTGTTGTGTTGTGTTCTGTGCTTAAGGGTCTCCCCAACTGGTGCTGGTGCAACTGAACATGATTGTTTATAACAACAATAGCAACAACAACAACAACAACAACAACAACAACAACATTAAGATAAGCCCAGCACAAGCATAAGGCACTCACTATAACATGGTGAACAACTTGATAGTGGCTGTGCAAAGGTTGTTATTTGCTTATAACCAAACGACCAAATGGCCAACCGACCGAACTTCAAAACTAAAATATTGCAACATCGACACAAATTTCAACATCAGCATCAGTATCAGCATTGGAATACAACGAACTGAGGAAGCGGTAATATCGTCACCGTTTAAATCGTAAATGTTGGTTGCAACGTATGTTGAGTTTTGTTCGTAATAGGTATCGCCGCTCTTTTGTCGCAAACTCCGTTATAAAGTAACTCCTGTTGAACGGACTTGATCTAATATTGCGTAAATAATGTTACGTACATTAACTTCATCCGTTAGGCTACTTTTCGTTAGCCCCAATGCTTCAAAATTACTGAATAGCCCGTCACTAGCTTACGACTGCTAATTACTAGGGTAGAGTAGGTTGTTGGCTTATTAAATGTGAGGTCGTGGTCTAAACTCTAGTCCAGACATTCCGAACAGAGAGAAACATGCAAAAATAGTACATTAGGTGACCTTCTCTCCAGCTTTCCAGCGGGTTTAAAAGCGAAGTTTGGTACTTTAACGCTCCTAACAGCCCTGTTGTCGTGTATGCAAATTAGAGTGTGCAACAAATTTTCTTGTTATCTGTGAAGCGTTTAAAATGATGTTTGGTACTCTAACGCTCCTAGGAGCCCTGTTGTCGTGTATGCAAATTAGAATGTGCAACACATTTTCCCTGTTATCTCTGACACAATCATCAAACCACTTTGCATGTATTCGCTCAGTCATTAGTTCTTCTCGAGTTTGGAAGAGTGCTTAAACAATCTGCTTCAATTGCATAGGGCAGGTCGGGCGTCCGGAAATCGATCGCTTTGCTCTCGGCTTAACAGTTTAATAAGTTACGCTCTGGGGATCAACATCAGTGCCCATTTGTCTGAAGCGGAAAGCTGAGCCGTAGCTTTCATTTCCTCTTCATGTGCAATACTCTACAAGAATTTCTTCAAAACTCCATCAAATCCTCAATTGTTGCACTTTACTTCGTACTGTTAGACGAAGGGTTTATGTGTGTTGGGGCAGTGTAGTTCGTCTACCAGTAATCGAACTATCTTCGTCCTTTGTACTTGAATTCGGTCAGTAATGCATCACAGATACATTGTGCCTGTGATGCTTGTTGTTCATACAAATTTTCGGCCGTCATGCATGTGAGGAATCGCGGAACGTCTAAAACTATGGAAGTAAGTCACATCGGCCGTATCATGTCATATGTACTCATGATTACAGCCACATGGTCCCTCTTTGTATATTAAGGGACTAATCAGCGTTCCGTGTGATTGGACGTCATGTTATTCCAAAGGCAAACGCTTTAGTTTGTACGACCAACACTCATGGGTATCTGCTACCCATGTGGTACATTGTGGTGGAAATACGACAATATGTTACGAGAGGGAGAACAGAGGGAGTAGTGTTTGTGGATATTAGATTTGAATCTCCTTATATTATAAGTGTCAGGAGCGCCCTCTGCAGGAAGGGAATTCCACATGCGGATTACTCGGCTAAAGAACGAATTCTGTACGTAATGCAGTGCGCAATCCACTGCCCAATTGAGCATAAACGAATGTGCTCTGCGTGAAAGACGAGCATTACGTACGAACACAAGATTCTCGCGAGCAAGCCTCCTTATTTCGCTCGATCAAAAATTCTATTGTAGTAGCAATAGAACATTGAAGCCGTATTGCAATGATGCTCCAATGTATCAATAAAGATGGATACCTCGATTAACGAGCGGCTTTGTTCTCTCATATATGCGGACGAGAAGTCTCGAAACAGAAATCGAGGTACCGGCCTCCACGCTGTACTTAGTTATGCTATAGACGGTTGCTTTTATTGGCCACTGCCACACCACTCAAGTCCAAAATTAAAAATAATTTTTAGTGTTCGAGTTGCAGAAGAACCTTCACAATAGACCTGCTGCTGCAAGCTGTAGAAGGAACCAAAAATACTTTCTCAATTGCCTTACCAACCACTCTTCCATTCATTCTCTGTACAATAAAGATATAAAAGAGGAAGAATTTTAATATAAAAAAAGGAAACAAGACAAGAAAGAGAACCAAAAACAACAACAACAATAATAAGATAGAAAAAGGAATCAACTCTGGATAAAAAGAAATTAAACCAGAAAAGAAAAACACGAACAAATTACAACAACCAGAGATGATGATGACGATGATGATGATGATGATGACGATGATGTTGATGATGATGATGTTGATGATGGTGCAGCAGCAAAAATTTTAATATAAAACAGGAGGCAAATGATTAACCGAACGGGAGCGGACTTGCGTTCAATTCTTGAGTCGCCTTCATTTAAAGTCATGTGTACGAGGGAGAGTATATTCAGATGCTGATGCTGATGCTGATGTTGATGCGGGGAGTATGAAAGGTATGTTGAAAGACAAGCATTAGACCTGTTTCGAACGAAGAGAGACAGAAAAAAAAACAAACAAAAAATGAATTAAAAGCCCAGGAAAAAGACTGGCAATACATATTTCCAAATGCTTATTAGTTGCTTTTGTTGTTTTTGTATTTGTTTTTGTGCGGTTGTAAAATGTATTTTCATTGCATAAACAACAAAACAAACAACAAAATCTGGTTTCTATAGTACGATGAACGACAGCAGTTTGTGTAACGTGAATTGGTTCAGAGTTAGAGGTGCAACCCCTTGGTGTTGCCCTACTTGCTGGCTGTTTGGAATTGGAAGTTCTTATGTCACACAGAAGAATTCTTGTTTTTAAAAGTTTTAATTTTTAAAATTCTCAACAAAGAATAAGAAAAACAGCGAGAAGAATATGTTTTTGGATAGGTAGGTATAGGTGGCCGACCATCCAAGAAAATTTGGACGGACGCACTCAGGCCACATGGTTCCCATTGCGAAAATGTTTTACTGGGGCTTAGTTTTATATTTCGAACAAAATGTCGATTTATTTTGGGTCATGGGTGGAATTGGACAGCTCTGAAGAAGAATTTTGTTAAAAAAAGGAAGTGAAATCGATTTCATGGCATACAGTTTCGAGTGTATAACGAACTTGTTCAATTAGCAAGTGATCCTGCACTATACCTCGGGTAAGTCTGTCATCTAACGACATGAAGAAGTTTTTTTGGCCAATTGTTTATGGGAGCACAAGATCTAACCTAAAAAGAAACAAGAACTTGGTATTCTTCCCTTCTGAATATATGGAAGTATAAGTACGACGTGTGAATATGGCAACCTTTATGGACAAAGTTTATCTGTTCATATGGGTTTCAAACATGTTTCAGAGGAAAATAAGTGCTTAGTCGATGTAAAACTCTATAATGTCGCTTTGGGAACCATTGCATTCCCCTTCTCCAAAGGCATACTGCAAAGAGCCCATGTTTCTACATAATGCTCGTCAAATGATAGGCTTTTGCTCAACTCTATAGGCAGGAGTCAATTAATCACTTTACATATGCCCATTTCTTGCTCCTTAAAGCCGATATAAATCAAGTGCTACCAACAATAACTTAGGCAAGATAACCCAGGGGAGTTTTAAGTACAATGAAGAGGCATATTGGGTTGTTTACCAATCACTCCGTCGTTTCTACTCAAGACTAGATCATCAGCATCGTGTGTTTCACAGGGACTCAATGATATGAAAGAAGATGGAACCTTCACTCATTTCTTCTGTCACCGCATGGAGTTGTTAATGAACAGAATAAAAGTCTCTTCATAGCTTGTCTGACGTTGACTGTGAACATTGGTTAGTTAATTCCACAATAAATTTCGGCTCAATGTATCTGAGCTGTAGTCGCCGTGGTGTAGTTGGTCAGGCATCTCCAACTAAACGAAATACCAAAAAATATTTCTTCGGCGGCTTTCTCTCAGGAGATTTCTGGCAAAGGCTCTGAGAGTAAATAAAAAAAGTTGCCATGAAAAGATTCTCAAAAATCTGTCGTTCGAATCGACTTTAAACTGTAGGTCCCGCCATTCAGGTATAAAAAAATTGACGCACACAACATAAGTGGTGTGAGAAATTTGGTCATAATCCTGACTAAAGGGTTCTAAAGATCAGCTCAATCCTATGCTAAACGAACGCCCAATCCAAACGTTAATTCTTCCCATAGTTGGTTAAATCACATTGAGTTAGAATGCTTTAGGAGCACGGCAAAGTTAAGAGCTATCTTTTACTGGGAACTAGTAATCTCTTCTCACTGCTTATCGATACTTCACATATACTCGTAAGCTATCTGACCTTCGAAGTAAGGCGTTATAAATTTTGGAAAAATAATCTTGAAGACTTAAGCACTTAAGGATTGGATGTACCAAGTAATACAGTCTCCTTTCATCATTTAAAACATTATCCTGGTTGAGGACATGAGAAAAATCTGTCAACGGCTGTCTAAAAATAGATTTTCAGCATGAAACATTATGTCTCTTCGTTCCTTTCTGGGCACAAGGTTTTCTCAATTAATCAAGTACTTATGCTCTAAGCTATAGCAGGTTCTATAATGGCAGAGTTGCCATTTGTAATTGCATGGAAACAATAACGTCTGTGAACAAGTGAGAGATTTGAGCGTGTCAGTGAGATGAATTATTTCTTTAATCTGTCACCTCGTGCTTCCTCTGACATTTCTTGTTGACATTATCCTGCGGGACTCTCAAGGAATTATTGATGGGTGATTTAAAAGACTGAACATCTTAATCATTGTAATACGAACACAATAATGAAAATTTTTGTGTGCTTCTAGCGGATTCGAACCTGGGGATTGCTTTGATTTTATAGCCAAGTACTCTTTGAACGTTGTTTTTTCACAACCTTACCTCACAAGTCTTAAATGCTGGTCAGTTGCTCTTAAAAATCTTGCTTTTGTTTGATGCAATAAATTTTGTTGTTGTTGTTGTTGCAGTTTTTTTTTTGCTTTGTTTTCACCCATTTTCGCACGATTTAAAATAATGGACTTTTTAGAGGAGCAGCAGCTGGTTATTTGACTGCCTGTTTGCTTGCCAGCCTGCCGGGCTGCTGTCTCTGTCTCTGTCTCTGTCTCTCTCTCTCCCTCTGTTTGTGTATAACTATTTGAATGAGTGTGTGTGTGTGTGTGTCTGTTGGAAGACTTTGTATTACCAAAGAAAAATTCATTGATGCTGGCTGGTTTGAATGAGTTCAAAAAGTTGTTTGGTTTTCTTGGTTGTTGTTGTTGTTGCTGATTTCAATTTTTTTTTTAACATTTTGCTTTTAAATGCTTTGTTTACAATTGTTGTTGTTGTTCTTTATGATTTTATTTTCGTTGTGCCATTTTCTTTGATTTTTTTTCCACTTTATTTTGCTTTTTTGCGCCTTTTCCAGTTTATTTTTCAATTTTTTTTTCTTCTTCTTACTTTTACGCTGATTTTGAAGGAGCGACATCAACAACAACATGATCACACCTGTGCTAAGCTTTTGACATTTTAACAAAAACTGATCTTATTCAACCTTTTTGTTGTTTCTTGTTGTTTATAGTTGTTGTTGTTATTGTTATTGTCTTTGGTTGATTTGTGCAATATGGTTCCATGGGGCTCTTATTGTTTTGTTGTGTGTTTTTTTTTTTGTAGTCTTGTTAACCACTATTCCTGCAGTTTTTTTCTTTCTTTTTTTTTTTTCTTTTCAATTGTAAAAATTTTGTTTTTTCTGAGTAACTGTCTGTCTGTGTTTGTGTTTGTGTGTGCATGTAAGAGATTTTTGTGATAAACAGTGTAAGAGAGTTTGGTTTTTTTTGCAAGTGTTTGTATGTATATGTGCATGTGTGTTAATAACAATTCGCAAACAACAATAAAAACTTGTAATTCTAGTGTTTAGTGTTGTATGTTGTATGTCGGCAATACAGTTTGTTTTTGTTTTTTTGTTTTTGTTTGTTTGCTAAACAATAAGCATTTTAATGCTGCTCTTACAAAAAACAGTTAAATTTAGCAGCCATGTTTATAATTGAATTATGCTTACATTTTTTCCCAGTTATTGTTGTTGTTGTTGTTGTTGTTGTATTACTCATAAATCATGTTGTTATTGTTGCTATTACTGAAGTTTTATTTTTTTTTTAATTTGAAAGCAATAAAAGAGCAACAATTTAGTGATTTTAAGATCATCAATTTAATTGAGAGTAATTGAGAGTAATTGAGAGTAATTGAGAGTAATTGAGAGAGAGAGAGCACAATGAAAATATTAACAGTTACACAGTTTAGAAAGCTTTGTATTCAAATTAAGAGAAGTTTTGAAATCCTTATTGAAAAACAAAAGAACACAAAAAATCTTGTTTCATGCCTGGGGTTTTATCACCCATAATTACGTCAAAGGAAAGGAAATCAATTAAAAATGTAGCATTTTATTAAAGTAATTATCATATTACCATACCACATATGGACATACATACGTTATATAATAACATTTTTATCACACAAATTTATTTCAACGTCTGTTTGCAAGCAAAATACTGCCTTAGGTT
>QOCX01000597.1:27649-52779 GCA_005959815.1 Sarcophaga bullata | reverse complement strand
TCTGTCCTTCCTTACTTCATGCTTCATGCCTGTGCTCCTTTTTCCTGCTTAATATTCATTTTAATTTTTATTTTTCTTTTCCTTTTGTTTGTGTTCGTTTGTTGTTTGTTTTTATTGCTGCTTTCGTTCAACAATTTTTATTTGAAACCGTTTGTCCATCCCCATACCATCATTGCCTGTTATAAATGGACTTTAAGGATGGCCGTAAACAGTTAGTGCAACTAACTGACTGACAGACTCATACGTCCTTTCAATGTGTTTCTATTTTATATATGAAAGCGAGGGGTAGTAAATAGAAATCCATCTAATAAAGCCCACAGTGATAATCGATTATTAAGCACTAACCTCTCAACTTGTATAGACTGTTACTCTCCAAATATGTTTTTAAATAAGATTTCCGAGTCTACATTGTGTTCCTTTTCACTACCCCTTTGCATTTGTTACTCTTTCAAATGCTTATGCTGATGATGATGATGTTGCTGTTGCTGTTGCTGTTGCTGTTTTTCCTGCTGTTTTGATGAGGCACTTATTCTTCTTTAATTTTTCTCTCTCTCTCTCTCTCTCTTTCGCTCTCTCTCTCTCCCTTTCTGTGTGTTGACTAGACAAACATATTTGAATTACGACGAGAAAAATCATGAAGAATCATGAAAAAATACCAATGAAAAGTGAAAAATAGTTCGAGCGAAAATAAATGACAGAATGAACGAATGACGACGATGACTGTGTCGTGTAGTGAGGAATATAAATTGCCTGCAAACAGAATAGAACAGAACAGGATAGAATACAAAAGGAATAGAAGAGAATAGTGAGAGAAGAATACGTTTAAATTTTCATTTTTATTCGCATTTCCTGCTGTGACAATGTGTTATCGGACAATGACCAACAACAAAAATAACAAACACAGACACGAACCTCCTTCAAAAAGGAAAAAAAACTGTGTGCGATTTTGTTAATTGACCTTAAAAACGTAAATAAAAACACAAATGCTATCGAAATGGAAAGGAGGTGGGAAGGGGAATACATAGTGATTATCACGAATCCTGCCAAAAAGGAATTCATAATCTGTGTAACGGTAGATGGGCCTTTCCTCAAGGTTAAATAAAGGCTTTTTAAGTTAACGGCTTAACATTTTTAAAAGTAGCGAGCCACTAAGTTCGCCGGAATAGCCATTAGGACTGCGCAACTCAAAACTTTTTTCTTTTCCTTTTGACAAGGAAATTATTGTTGTTGTTTTCATGTTAATTATTATTGTCAGTACATTAATGATGGTCTTGCAACGAACTTTCTGAGATAAACTGCAATAAGGTAGCCAAGATCGTATCGTTATCGATATTTCACTGAAGGTAGATGGATGATGCGATATCAGCAGTTTCTTCACTTCTTTAAAGTGTTGATCAGGGGCGGAAAACAAAGATGGAATAGCTGGCCTTAGGAATTGGTATAGCGTATCTCCAAAAGTAAGCTTCTGTCATGATGTATGGCTTTAGAAAGAAATTGCCTTCAAAGTCTTTTGATTGATTGTTTGACTCCGGAATTGTTAAACAAATCCGCCTCGATATCCATATATTCAGAGAAAATTTTTATGAAACCTAACTATAATACACCAATTAGGAACTTCATAGCAATTGAAGGACGGGATACTTGGTACATACATACAACCCCTCAGTCAGGTATACGAACTAACTTCTTACACCACTTATGCTGTGTGTGTTAATTTGATAAATGAATGGCGGGACATGCAGTTTAAAGTCGACTCCGAACGAGCGATTTGTTTGAGAAACTTTGGCCATTTTATTTTACTCTCAGGGTCTCTGCCAGAAATCTGCTGAGAGACAGTTGCCGAAGAATTATGTTTTTCGTATTTCGTTTTGTTAAAGATCGCTGGCCTGGAGTTTGAACCGAGGCCTCACGTCTAATAAGCCAACACACTACCGACTAGACTACGGCGACTACGCAGGATACTTGGTGTACACTCAAAATCTAGAAATAGCTTACAACGACTTCTGGCGAAGCTGTGGTGACGAGAAAGAAGATCTCCACTGTCATTGTCTGGCACTTGGGACCCTGTGCAAAGGATTCTTTGGCATGATTTTGAATAGAAGCTATCCATTGGAATGATTGTGTAATGTGTGAGGCAAACGAATGCAGTGAGAACTTATAGGCCTTAAGTTATACGTCATACGGAACATCGTCGTTCGAAAAAATAAAAATAGTGAAACTCTGCGAGTTGTGATTTACCAGTTTGGGACTACAGTTGACTACCAACGATTGGTATAAGCTATAAAGAGTAGACTACAAAGTATTAAAGATGTTGTCCTCTTCAGTTTGCACAGAAGTTTGTTCGTTCAAAAAACGTACCCACTTGGATATGGTTGGGCACTGGATAGATTTTAATATGTTCTGCCAAAAAGGAAGGTAATTTACAAAGAAAACCTTTTCATTTAATGAATCAGAGGGGAAACAAGTCATTTATTAGTGAATAGGGGACAATGCCAACAGAAAACTGTAGTAATCCATGAGCAGAGAACTCAATCGGAGGCCATAAAGCTTTTCCTGGATCGACCTCTATCGCCAAACTCTTAATTCGTATTTATTTTTTCTTTTGTTAATCCTCTATTACCTCTAAAGAGCATAAGGTTGTCATTAAAACATCTTTTTATTCTTATTTGGTTTTGAATTTGCTTTTCCTAGGATGATAAGGTTGCCATATGTTATTAGAAACAACACACTCTGTAAAAAAATACTTCATATGAGCTTTACTCTTTCTCTAGAAGTCGCTCTGCTAGACTTTAGTATGATTTATACTCTTTGATGGATTCTCTAGAGGAATCATTTGGAGAATATTTAAGTCACTTAATGAAGAAAAATTTTTCGCCGTCTGTGGGTCTTAATACTATATTACGTGGGTTTACAGTCGAGCACCTTAAACACATTCTCTACATTTTGAATTTAAAAGGAGCAGTTTCCGTTTACAAGCGGTAACCACATTATTGTTTATTAACTGATGATCATCGCTATCCTTCTCAATGGAGAATAATTATGTCAGTGGGAAAATTTGACTCAATTGAACCCAGTTTTACGAAAATAGCTTCGACTATATGATCATTTGATAGGTTCTTACGATCTTTGACAGTTCAAAAAGTGGATATCTTGTTGAAACTACATCCATTAACAATTATTTGTCATTTATTCTGTATGTTCTGCCAAATCACTATGGGCGACCATAGACAATGACGACGTGTTTGGTATACAAGCTCTAGGATATCTGACAGCTGCAATTTAATTCTTATCGAAAAACCATGTCCAGCAATGAGTTCAAATTCAGAATGAATGGTTCCGTAATCAAACAAAATATACAATTTGGAACGATTCGAATCCACATCAGAGCATGCAATGTATACCGAAAACGTCAGTGTTTGTGGTGTGGATATTGGAATGACAGCGGTATTGGTCCATATTTATTTAAGGACTACGATCTGCCAACTAGACTTATGTCTTTTGGCCTATTACTGGATCATCTGTACACATGTGTTTCCAATAGGAAGGCATTGCAGCTCATGTCCATGCTTTGAATATTCTGCATGAACTATTTGACGACCCGCTCCTTATATATGGAGGTGATGTGAACTGGCCACCAATATCGTCCGATTTCAGCCCGTTAGATTTTTGTCTGTAAGATTTTCTTAAGTCGCAGGTGAACTTGAGTAAACCACAAACCACAGTCTGATTTATAAGCTGGAACCATGGAAAATTCGACACATTGGATACGTTCCTGCAAGAGAAGCCCTACAGGGCATTTGGATGATTTTATATTCCCCTTACATAATGGCATCAATAGGTTTTTAAAAATTTAAAACAATTTCTTGCAAGAGAATATGATTGAAATTGCATGTCATTGTCAAACAATGTTTTAAGTACACAGCAAAACTAAAGCAACAAAAAAAATTGTGTTGACTTAGTTGAGTTCATGCAAGCTGCTTCATTCATTTACCATGAAGAATTTTGTACTTTTTTGTTGTATTTTTGTTGTATTTTTGTTTTTTTAAATTTTAATTCTAAAAAGTAAATATTTTTACTGAGACTATCAATGTCTACATTCAACTTCTCATGGGGTGTGCTTTTCTGGAGTGGGCACACGAGCCTGTCTGTCTGTCTGTCTGTCTGCCTGTATGTCCAGTTATTATTGTTTTGATTTCATTTTTATTGAGTCCAAGTTCTTTAGCATCTCTACAATACCTGGCTTGTGAAAATAATACGTTTTATTAATTGTACAATACAATATGTGGGTACGAATACAAAGTAAACTCACTCTCTCTCACTCTGTATACGTGATAGCTAAAGGTTACAGTGCGTGATAAAAGTTTTCAGCAGTGATTCAATGACTTATTTTAATTGATTTTGTGAGTAGTATTAGGGGAAGGGGAGGATTTTTAACACTCCCTTAAATGATTTTAAATGACAAGCAGTTGGTCAAGCTGGATTTACTCATAGAAATTGATTTTAAAATGTCAGCATGTCAACAGAGGGTTACTTTTGACAAAAGAAAACAATTGTTTCGTGCTGTTGTTCTAATCCGTGATACTCGCCAGCTGGTTGTCACTAAATAGAGCTACTAAGGGTGTCCCTTAAATAGCCTGAGACATCCCCCGTATGTATTAAAACTAAACAGGATGTACAATTCATTAGCCACACATGGCATCAAAATTAGTTCCGCTTGCAATTACTCACTGAGGACAAGGTTTTGAAACAAATCAACACTAATTAAACACAAGAGGGGGGGCTTAAATATTTAAGTAAGACTTTAATCTTGTTTAATTGATTCAAAATTTTACATGCGGTAAATTGTTATCTCGTGGCATACTAATTGTTGAACTTTTCTATTTCATATGACACGTCTACTTAGGGGATGAATCCCACTCTGAAATAATATGTGTGAAGAAAGAGGGGGTAGTGTTTAAGGACTTTGGATTCGAAATTGTTTACATTGGAAAAGATAAAAGTGTCTACAGATGGAATATTGTTCGATAGGAAAAGCTTGTCGAAAAAGATTTGTCTTTCCAACATCTTACAGCAGCAATGGGGACTCGTTCACTAGGAGGCTCAATGCCTCCACGTAATATGATGTTCAAGATAGAGTTGGCTTCCACTCATAGAATAATTAAGTACTCTGTCCAAAGGTAAAGGAAATAGTGTGCAATCCACTTTAATTACAAGTGAAAAAAGTGGAATACCAATTATATCTCCTTAGCCTATCAAGGACTCTGTTATACCCAATGTCTACATAATAATTCGTCTCTTAAAATACAAAACATGAACGGACCTCCGTCTCATCTAGAGATACCCGGATTTTTCAAAGCCAATAGAATATTGTGTAGACTCCATCCACGTTCTTTAAAGCTACTTGACTAATGGAAATGATCCAATCGCACCAATTTACTTAATTGATCATCATTTAGTCAGGATTACAACCACCCATGTTGTGTACGGTAATTTTATTTATGGCAGGCGGGGCCAACACTTTAAAGGGAATTCCAAACGACAAAATTTGGAGAAAGTTTTCATGACAATTTTATTTTATTCTTAGACTTTTTGTCAAAAAAACGCTGTGAATTTCGTTTTGTTCAAACTGTCTTAGCTGGGTATTGAACCATAATCCAAGACACTATCTAATAGACTACATGTAGTGTATGGCTTCGTAAATCGTAGATACTTAGCCTTAGGGGTTACTGCCGTTATACTTTACACCGAAGTTAGTCATCCTGCCCATTCCTGTAATGCAGGAACCAGTATTCAACTGCTGTCTTTGATTTTAGTTCATAAGTGTGGATCGCAATCTGAATAATTCTGTTTGGAGCGCATATTGCATATCTTTCTGGGATATAAACTTTATCCTCTAGGATGGAGAAGCGATCACATATGCCTCATGGATCACATCGTAGTAATATTCAGCCACTGAATAAGATTCTGGCAGCCTTTTTTTGGCTTCATTTTTCTGCGTATGATTCCTTATGTTGAAGAATTGTGTTTCCAATCTTCTTAATAAGTACCGAACATGTTGCTTGGACAGTTTGCTTCGCTTGATGTGCAACATTACCATCAGATAGGTACCTTCTTCCACCCTTATCAACCTATCGCCGTAGTCTAGTAGGTAGCACGTTGGCTTATTTGATGTAAGGCCACGGTTCAAACCCCAGGTCAGACATCAAAACGAAAATATGAAAAAATATTTCTTCAGCGACTTCCTCTTAAATAGCCATGACAAGTTTCTCAAAAATCTGTCGTTCGGAACCGATTTTAAACTGTAGGTCCCGCCACTCATGTGTAAAATTAACGCACACAGCAGAAGTGGTGTGAGAAACTAGGTCGTAATCTTGACTGAAGCGTTGTAATGGCCAATTATTCACGTGGGTATGTACCTTCTCCCACTTCCTTCCCCTCATTATAAAGTTGACTGGGCTTTCTACTGTGCAACTGGTTAATGACCGTCAGGTATCTCTCCTTAGCAAAGAAAATTGGACCTAACCACGCCCATTTGGTATTTTGCCCTTTTCTTCTCATCTGAAAATATAAAATAGGAACGCATATCAGTTCTAGTAAGGCTATCACGTTACAAGTTGGCCGCACTGCAGTGTGCTTGCATTACAAAAATTTCTGCAAGTGTTTCATTATACTTGCTCCGCACTGTATTGACTGTTTGTATTGCACACGCAGTCTGTATTGGCATTTAAATTGTGTTTCATTGTTGCCATTGCTGTTGCTGATATTGTTGTTATTGCAATACATTGTTGTTGGCGTATACTTGTTGTTGACTTTTGTGAATTTGTTATTATTTTCGAATGTCGTTATATTTGCTATTATTGTTGTTGTTGTTGCTGCTGCTAGTATTCCTAGCTTATGTTATTCTAACTACAACGTTATTATTGTTGCTTTAATACAACGTTGCTGTTTTCCTTGTTTTTTCTCGTATTTTTTTCTTCTTCTTCTTTTTTTTTTTTTTTTTTTTTTTGCCACACAATCCATGCCGGTGATTATGAGGATATTGCTATTGCTGTTACCGATGTTGATACTGTTGTTGTTATTGTTGTGTTTGGTCGTTGTTAGTTGTACATTGCAACATACATTCTTTAATGTTCTGTTGGTGCTTTTGGTCATTTGTGTGTAGAATATCAATTACTTCAACTAAACACCTGCTGCATAGGAATTTCAAAATCTATACGTTGTTGCTGTTGCTGTTGCTGTTACTGTTTCTGTTGCTGCTTTGCTTTCCTCCTGTTTTTTGTCCTCTACTTTCTTGTGGAATACCACAGCTAGGAACCAGAGTAAACCAAAGCAAAAACCCAAAACAAAAAAAAAAAAATAACAACTAAAATAGCAACAACAACAACAACAACAACAGCAAACCAGGGAGATGCATTCATTAATGCACGAATACAGAAGAAACATATTCTATCGGACGCTTATAGGTCTGCACGTTTTGCTGAAATAGTTTTGTGCAACAACCAGTAGATGCCATGGAACAGAATCGATGGAATTGGCATTTTCAATAAATTTTAATGCTGCTGCTGCTGCGGCAATAGCCATTCAATCGTCAAAATTAGTATTTCAACTCGTAAAGACGCTTCACTAGAATAGTTTTACGCATGTGTTGCGTATCCAATAAATCGTTATCACTGGTGCTGCAAACTCCAGCAACCAGTTTATAAGCCACACAGTCCGTCAACCAGGGAGCAACCATCGATTCCATTTCCATTTTATTTTGTTTTTGCAATCATTTGAACTAAAAAGTTCGTTATTTAACGCACTTCGTTAAAGTCCAGCGTACGTTTTTGTACACGTAGAGTGTGTACAAGTGTTTAGTAGGCGCTGTATTCCTTTTTTTCTGAGGATTTATAGAACTGCAGAGCACAGTGGAACCGCAGTATTTGGATCGGGATTTGTTGAAAAGAATCTCTAGGTTCTCTGACAACTAGGTTCTCAGTCGAGACAAGTTCTGTAGCTTTGCTTTCGTACATGCAACCCTTCAGTCAGGATTACAACCTAGTTTCTCACATCAAATATGTTGTGTGCCTTAATTTTTTACATGAGTGGCGGGGCCTATAGTTTAAATTCGCCACTGAACGACAATTTTTGAGAAACTTTTTCATGCCAATTACTTTTCTCTCAGAATTTTGCCAGAAATCTACTGAGAGCATGTCGCCGAAGAAATATTTTTTCACACTTCGCATTGATGTCTGGCCTGGAAATTGAACCGTGGCCTTACGTCTAATAAGCCAACATACTAAATGGTTAAAGATGCCTCATCAGGAATTGGTTGAGATTGTGGTAGACTTCCTTTCCATCTTCATGTCCTACGATTCTAACGCATACCTAAGACTGATTTGACCGATGGCATGGGCTATATTGACTTTGAAGATCGCTGTGTTTTGTGGCTTATTCGCGTACACCAGTGGCTTAAGGAGACTTCGTAAGAAAAAGGCTAACCAGATCAAATTACATGATCTTGGTGGCTCGATTTAAATCACTCGTGCAGTATAACCAATGTGGCATGTGTTGTGTGACGCTTCTGTTGAAACAACATGTCGTTGGCATCCCTATCATCCAGTTCAGGTCAAAGGAAGTTTGTAATCAAGGACCTAGAGCACTCGCTGTTGACACTGATGGTCTGAGCAACGGCGTTCTCATAGAAATATAACCCCATGACCACCCACTACCAAAATGCTCACTAAACATGGACTTTTTCAAGATGCATCTCATGCTTATTAGGATCGTCCCAAATTCAACAATTTTTAAATGCTTACGTTCTCATTTATCCAGAAATGAGCCTCATGCCTGGAGATAATTTTTCCATACAAACTAGGTGCCGTTTCCGACAGCTCCAAAGTCCATTCAACGAACACACGTCGTTGTCCAAGGCCGTCCATAATGATTTCGCAAGCCACTAAAATAAATGACAACTAATTTGACAGATGCGGCATTGACAAAATGGCCGCTATTAACTGGCAAAGTTCGAGAGTTTATTTCTTACCACACATTCACCTCATTGCTCCCACTGTGCATTCACGTAGTAAATGAAGTGTGTTTTCAACTTGAATTGTTTTAGTTATTTATTGTTGTGTTATGTTGTTTATGTTGTAGTTTTTTTTTTTTTTGGCGTATATACGTACGTCTGTATGTATAATTCAAAATGCATTTATTGATCTTGATACCCCAGTAAAAAACATAGAATTTTCGTTTATCCTTGGCGTTTTGCTATCAAATATTGCTTTGGGCGTTATTTTATTATTTTTTCTTTTTGTTTGGTGTGGTGCGAAGGAAAATGAGCTCGAATGTGAATTTGACCTGCTACTGATTGTGCATCTTTTACTGGATTCTGTTCGGCGGGGGTTTTTTTTGGTTCTTAATATCCACATACAGAAGCTCTTATCGCTTCGTAATTGTATTTTAACTTCAATTTAATGAACAATTTTTCTATTCTTTTATGCGTTTTTTGTTTTTGTTTTTGGTTTCTTTTTTGTTTTTGTTTTCTGTTTCTTGTTTTTTTATTTTTTTTTTTTTGCTTCTTGGTTTATAACATTTAAGCGTTCTCGTGGAGCAGAAACGTACCCCACAAATTGGGTGGATGAATGGATGGTTGGTAGATGGATATTAACAATTTGTAATTTTATTATTTGCCAACTAATGCCAAAAGTTAAATTATATACACAGACAGACAGCTAAACAGCCATACAGCCAACTACACATATACACAATCATACAGGGCAACGCCAAAATTCAAGCAATAATTGTTTTTACCACGTCACAGGATTTAAAACTATGAAATCGAAAATGGACTGGGTATTTCTAGAAGGTTTCTGTTTCCCTTCAGAAACAGAAAAGCAAAAAATCTTCGTCCTCAGACCCACAGTTCCTACAGAAACCATTTGCTTTAATGTCATACCCAACAAAATGAACACCCTCCAGCATTGTGAACTCCTTACCGGCCCTGGTTAACTCATTAGCGATGCAATTTCCAACAATATTTCGATTTCTCGGAACCCGTATAAGTGTAAACCTTAAATGATTCAAAACTTTCCTTAAAGATTCACGATATTCATAGACAACGGCAACATACAGAAATATGGAAAGAAGCAGAATGTGCAGCTGTTGTGCTGACCAACTCCTTCCTCTCCCTGGCTTTTGTGAACTTGGTCAGTACAGAGACTACGTTTACACACAACGGACCGCTATGCGTGTTCAAGTGAGCGTTTTGATATCAGAAGCTACCATTACGACCTAACCTAACCTACTCTTCAACCGTTTTCATATGTATTTGATCCCATTTGATGGATTCCGATTGTCTGAAAAGTGGACATATCAGCAACGTTATGTAGATTTTCTGCCAGTTCTTAATATAACACGTAATATGTGTTCTGCTAAAAGCTGCTGGCTGTCTAATGGTGTCCACTGTGATGGACATTAAATTTCACTCTTGTCGTATTCAACAAGAGTTGATTCAAGCGCCTGAGTCTGAATTGTTTGGATATTATTTGGAGAAGTCGATTAAGATTCGATATTATGGACAGCTCGATTCTACAAATTCCTGCAGAGTGATATATAGACTATCATCATTCATAACACCTTACTATCAGCAATTATATTTTCCTTATTAGCAAGCTTCATTATAGGCACTTAGTTTTCACGAATTTTACTTGGACAACTAAATCTTCTCAGCTGAAGCTCAAACATTTGCTGAGCTAGTTAATGTTTTCAATATCTGCCTTGCTGTTTAAGGTATACAAAATTAAGTTGATGCTTGAAGATGATTGATGGTGATTGATAGTGCTTGATGGTGATTGATGGCGATTGATGGTGATTGATGGTGCTTGATGGTTGGCGAATTGATGAATTGATACTATGCTCTTCACGAGCATTGATCTTCCCTGATTCAATCCCAACCCATCTCTAGAAGTGTTGGTGTTGTTCGTGTTATCCACTCTGGAAAAGACAGCGAACAGGAAGCTTCCTAAATGATTTATTTTTAGGGCATTGAAATATTTTAAAAACTAATATTTTTTGATCTTCTTTGAAGTTGGAACCTGAACTGCTTGGGTTTGTTGTAGTCAAGCCTTTGAATCTTTACACAGTACCTCCTCCAAGTCGGGCAATTAACTGAACTTTATTGGCAATTAAAGTTCAATATTTAATGGGTAATCCGTTGAATTGTGGTTTGCAGAAATAAGTTTCTCAACTCTTTGCAAATCTTTGATCTTGTTGCTCCCATAACGCTCTGACCTGACCAGGTTACTTGGTACTTTGTTAGATTGGAATTTATGGTAGCCTTTAAATGAGTTTCCACAAATCGTCTTAACCTTTCGTTTACCTTGAGGGTACTCAAGATGTTCTGAAATCAGTTAGAAAACCAACATGACTTGTGTTCGTTACTTTGGGTATATTTTGCCTAATTGCGGATATGCCATGGATGAATGGTTCTTATGGATGTAACATCTTATTCTTCTATGCCGAATGATTTCATTCTTTTAAAATTCTGTTCTCTGAGTCATAGTGTTTTGCTTGTTAGAAAATCATTTGTTTGGTTGGCTGACTTGACTGTCTGTTTAAACGTATTGCTGGGATTAAACTTACTGTTGCTGTTGCCTTTGAATGTTGAATGGAAAACTTCTTTCTGGTTAACTTTTCTAATGAAACTTGCACTGTAAAGTTGTTTTGCTCAACTACAACACTCCACCAAAGAATAAAAATTTCTATAAATTGTTCACATCCATAAGTACGATGTTTTAAAGATTTCAAGCAATTGCATTTGATTCGACAAAAAAACAAGAACTAGTGCTGTTGCAGCATTAGAAATCATATGTGAACACATGATTATAGTCTCTCTGGTCGGTCACCAGCATATTTATTCACAGGCAAACAATTGAAAAAAAAAGAGTTTCAAATTAAACTAACAACGGACGGACGAATAGATAGATAGACGACGAACGACGACAATAGCAACATATTGCCACTCTCATGGTTGCTCTGCTTAGATTGCTTGCTGCTGTTATTGTTGTTATTGTTGTTGTTGTTTAATCTCTGCTTGTATGTTGCAATATTATTCTTTAAATTTTCAAGTTGCTTTTAGCAAATGATTGGGCGTGCCCAGCTTTAAATATGTACGTGTGTATGTATGTATGTATGTATTCGCGAGTGTATTTATGTATGTTTGTCAAATTGTTGTTGTTGTATTTTTTTTTACACTAACAACAGCTGCTCTAGCAAACAGATTTCAGTTGCTTAATTTGCTTTAATTTGAATTGAACAACACACACACACAACAAACAATCATGCTTAGATTATTGGGTGTTGTTTGGGTAAGATGGTAAGGAGTTTACAATTCAAAGTTAAGTTAAGAGCTTTAACTTTAACGTTAGCAGATGATTTTCAAGTGGGTTGTTTATGTTTGAGTTTGAGTTTGAGTATCATGGATAAGAGGAATAATATTTTACCATAGTCAAGTTGTAATTTAGATTGTCAGATAAAAAAAAATATTCGCGGTTCAATTTGTTTGTCTTCTGATTTATTTTAACGCCAATCAGCTTTATTTGGTTTGAGATCTAGGATTTGTAATGAAATTACATATGAGGGCCTATTGTTATTGGTAGGTTAGATAACTTGGATAAGGATAGTAAATAGATGAGCAAATAATGAAAGAAAAGTGAGTAATATCAGGGAATCTTGTCTAGTCCGAGCATAGTTTCCTATGAAACAAGGTGCAGTTTTCTAATAAAGTACTTGATTGTTGATAGATACTTAGCTGGATGCTAATCAGGGTCCGAAATCATTAAGAAATTCTAAGAAGATCAAGAAAATTTTCTCTAATATCGTCTGTCGTTCCATGGTTCCATTTATCAAGAGATTTCTAAACTTCCCAGGCATGGCGTTTATGAAGTTAGTTAAACAGCATCAGCAGCTACAGTTTTCTCTTCTACCTCTTCATTACAGAGTCTATTGAGAGTTACCCCCAGCTTGTGGGCTTGCACTCCTCGGATACGAATTTCCCTTTAACACTGTTTCCCGGATACTAAAATGGTTTCTGTTTGATTGTAACTAAGTTCGGTTCTGGTATTAAAAACATTTCTTTTAGAACAGACAGTCATCTTGTCATGATGTAAAAGGCTTCAGTGCAAAGAAGCTTACAACCGAGCTGAACTGTAGTAATTCAATCGCTACAGCAGGATCTCTAATGTCAGAGGAGTTTAAGCTGAGCTTAAACCAACTAAACTACCCCCTCTATCTATTAGTATTTGCTTTCCTAGTTAGGTTTACTGAAAGCTTAGTAGTCTAGTAGGTAGTATATTGGGTTATTAGGACGAGAGGCTACGCTCAAACCCCAGGTCAAATATCTGGAATCGAAATATGTTTCTTCAGCAACTTCCTCTCAGCAGATTTCTGCCAAAAACTCTAAGATTAATAAAAATGTCATGAAAAGTTTCTCAAAAAAATCTGTCGTTAGGGAGTCGACTTTAAATGTAGGTCTCGTCACTCATGTATAAAAATTAGACACACAACATAAGTAGTGTGAGAAGCTAGGTTGTAATCCTGACTAAAGGATTGTAATGATCAATTAATTAAGCGTTTGGCTGTTCGCAATACTAAATCCCTCCGAGTACGTATTCATAATAAGCGAGTATTAGACTGCGTCTGTCTCTTACACCACTGCGATTTTAAAAGCTTTGTCCTACTCGTCATTAGGAGGCCAACACACGCCTTTAATATCCAGGAGAGAATTTCATAAACTCCAGTGACCCAACAACTACAAAATCAGACTACGCTGTCAGACTGTAGTCAGTTGTATGCTACTGAAACCGCGGTTAATTAAGCAACGGCTCTAAGCCTTATTAACCAGCATGTTACCAAACCGCCAAAGCTGACAACGGTCAAGCCGCTAGATAATCAACGAAGTCTAGTAGCTAGCGCTATGAAACCAAATACTTTAAAGCCTCAAATCTTCGATATGTCGGGTAAAGTTATCTTCTCTCAGTGCAATTGAGTTAATTTTTCCATCTTATATTAGCACATAAGTAAAGTTTTGTGGGCGATCATTTGTTCGTTTCTCTACAAAGGAAAATCTATCGCTCGAATATTCTATTGAGTTTGCCTTTGCAATGTTATTGCAGTTAACATCACCAAGTCTAGGGATCCTCATGGTGGTTAGCGTTGAATGTTTCACACAATATTCTCGAAGAAACTTGGATGGGGTGTACACACTTTCAAGAATCTAATGTTTGCTTCACTGTCTGTATAGAAATGAGTATCTCCACTCGGCAGGCTATAAAATTTGGTTCGTGCAGCAAGTGTCTTTATGGTCATTACCTCAGTTTGACTTAAAGATGTCAAAAAGAAATTGTTGCAAAGAAAAAAGCACATTAAATGGATGACTTCCTGCAAACTTGATGAAATGTGGGCATTTTCTCTATTCAATTGCTATTTAAAGTAAAGCGTACTAAACAATGACAAATAAACCCAAAAAACGCTTCAAGTGGTCAAATTTCAATTTCTCTGGAAATACAAATTTTAAGCCGTAGGAGGCAGATAAAAAAAAGTAATAAAAGCCGTGCGATTATTTGCTTTTAAGTTTTAAGCTATGATCACATACGTACATACGTTTAGTTTCTTAAGCAGTTCCAATTAATTTATCGCTTTAAACCATAATTTCAATTTAAATTTAAGATCCCCCTCCCTTGTTGTTAATAAAACAGAAGAAAAACTAACCTACACCCTCATTCTACTTAGTTTTGTTTGAATAAAAAAAACAACAAAAACAACAAAAAATTAAAAAAAGTTGTCGTTTTATTGGCGTGTCGCTCTATTAAATGCAAATGCAACTGCAAGTGTGAATAAAACTTTACAAACAAAGTTACAGAAAACGTAACGCCATTAAAGCCAACCACCACACAACTCCACTCCACACCACTGCATAGTCAAATGATGATAGAAGAGATGTATTAACGACGTCGACCCACACCCTGTTTAGATTTTCTCACTGAACTCGCTTACCAGAAATAAAATACATAACACACACACAGACACACAGACTTAACAACTTTAATAAATATTGGGTCAGAGAAAAAGTATCTGAGAATGTTTGTTTTAAACAAAGATTTTGATAGAAAGATGCCATGGACGACAACTGAGCACCGCCCCAAATAAACTCCAAACTAAGGAAGATTTGTAAACATTGGCTGGAAGTCAATCTATGATCTACCATTTTGAGAGGAACTTGAAATCAATGGAAAAAAAAACTCATTGAAGCTGTCAATATGAGCCAAAATCTGTCGTTTGGAGTCGAATTTAAACTGTCGGTCCCGGCACTCTTTGATGAAATAAACACACAAAACATAAGTGGTATGAGGAGCTGGGCTGTAGTCCTAACTAAAGAGTTGTAATGACCAACAGTGTGTGTAGCATTCCAGTTATTGGCGAATACTCTGTGGTGCCAAATACAGATTTCATCAGCATAGCTGAGAATGCCAAGCTTGTCGACTATTTCCCCTGTCTTTCTTCCCTTGTTTAGTATCTAGATGAGAGAGATTATGTTGTTCAGTAATTATTTGTACTTGTATTGCTTCGTATACCGTTTCGTGTTCGTTTATGTTGTAGGGCGAGGTCGCTCCATTACGATGTTCGCTTCACAGATTACTTCTTAGCAAACAATTGGTGAAGGCTGGAGGATTGTTTGTTCCTTCCATTGATACAAACCATATTTTGCTTCCATATTGTAGTTCAGACTTTTCATACGTCTTGGATATTCGCAGAAGATGATAGTTGCCGGCACATCCATAATTTCCGAAGGCTTATGAAGGCCCCGAAGTTGTACTTCGATATCAGCGTAGTATAATTTGACTCTCAAGGTATTTAAAAACACGATTGTCATCAGATACGATTACTGAGTGAGTGAGTTGTTCACACAGCAGGCTTCTCTTACCGGATATCAATATAATATCGTCAGCATAGAGAAGGTTGTCAAGATGTCCTATACCAATAGTATGCCGTAGTATGCGACCGCTGGCAGTGAAGGCAATATTCATTCGAAAAAGCTCGTTAATTACTACCAGAAACATAAGTAAAGAAAGTATACACCCTTGTGAGATAACTGAATGAATTTGAAGGATGTATGTGTGGATGTATGTGAATATATATCAACGTATATCTTTGCCCGAGTAAGCCCTGGAATTTCAGTTTTCATTATCATGTTTTCTGGGTACAACTGAATTAATGGCATTGTACCAGAGCACCTTTGTTATTCTTCCCACTGCGGTAGGGATACGGATTACGAATCTCAACATAAACAAGTCTTCTGGACCGGAGGGTATTTTAGCACTAGTCCTGAAGCAGTGTTCTTTGCTGTTCACTCGTCTATTAAGCTAACCTTTTCAGTCCCCAATATAGTGCCGGTATTTTTCCATCCATAATAAGGGCGAGGCTAATAACCCTGAGAACAATCGTTCAATAGCAATATCTTTCGCTCTTTCCAAAGTTATGGAAAGCATGATAAACCATCATCTTGTAAAATATCTAGAGTCCAAAAACCGAATTAGCAACAGACAGTACGCTTTGCGTAGGGCCCGTTCTACTGATGATGTGTTGGCATTGCCCTCGGAAAGATAGACCCAATATATCCGCCAATTCTGTAAAATAACGGCCGAGACTTTAGACATTTCCAAAGCATTTGACATGGTATTGGTCGAGCTTTCTTAGAGATCGCACTATATGGGTTGTTATAAATGGGATTCCATCCGACGAGCTCAAATTAAACTCAGGAGTTGTCTTTCACATGAGCTATCTACACAATAAGTTTCCAATAATCATCTAAAATTTTATTGATGTTGCATTTACTTTTATATAAACCCAACAGTCTGTCCTATTACTGGCCTTATAAGTGCCGTGGTTAAAATAGCAAAATTGTTGCAACTTAAATAAAGAAAAACAATCACACACACAGTTTATAAGCCAAAGAAGTTAGTTGTTGCAAAGGAAAAAATGAAAAAAAAGAAAAAAAGGTCCAGTGAGTGAGTGAGTGAATAAATAAGTGAATACAAACGAAGTTTCTTAAATAATAATTTTTATTTTAAAACTAAAAAGAAAAACAAAAAAAAAAAGAAAAACAAAAAAGAAACAAAAGCTTGGAAACTAAACCGTTAATGCTGCAGCCACTATGGCAACTACAACAGCAAGAGCAGCAGCAGCAGCAACGTGGCTGTATTACGATTTTAACTTGCAGATGATGCCTGCCCTGGGGTTTTTTTTTTCTTCTTCTTGAACCGATAAACATCATCTAATAATACGTGATGTGGCTAAAACTTTGCCTAACTTTTAAGTTAGTTTGGTGGATAAGCAGCCCACATTTAACATTTCAAACCAAATTTTTTCGTTTTCATTTCCAAACGGTTTTGAAATTTAAGCCAGAAACCAAAAAAAAATTTTTTTTTTTTCCATTTTTTTGGTAGACTTGATGCTGCAACCATAAATCATATTGAAAAAGGCCTCCTGTTTAAGCAAAAAGATGACGGACGGAGGGTTTTTGTCTCTTTTTTTTTTTTTTTTTTGGTATTAAAAGTTGGCCAAATTATGTTCTCGTTAAATTGACCAGAGAATTATTAGAGCAATTATCAAATTGGCAACACATATAAAGTAGGTTTAAAACAATATTTCCTCTCCGCCCATAACAATTTGTCTAGAAAGAGAAATAAATCTTAATTAAACGCAGACAAACAAAAAAAAAGAGAAAAAACATTACAAGTCATGCCAGTAATTTCTAAATCAAACATAATTAGAGCGACAGCCGTAAAAGCTGCAGTAGCAGCAGCAGCAGTCGCAGCAGCAGCAGGTCTATTTACAGTTTGTCATGTTTTAATTTGTCTTGTCTTTTCCATTTTTTTTCAGTTTTTTCTGTGGTTTGGTTAGAAATCTATGCCAAAAATATTAAAAAAAAGAAAAAAATTTCTTACTTTATGGCTAGAAAACCTACACAAATGCTCATACAAATATTTATTGTCTTCGTTTTGTACATACATACACACATGTCAGTAAGTAATTGTATGTCTGTCAGTCCCTGAGAGCATTTTGTGGCATTGCCTCTTGTAGGTGGCACAATTATCAGACAGTAAAAGAAAAAAGAAAACAGAAAAACAAAAGAAAAATGGTAAGAAATCCCAACCTAAAGACCGCAATCTTTTAAAACGTTTTTGCTTTCATTTTTCACTTCTAACTTCACTTAAAAATAAAAACAAAAAGAAAAAAAGAATGCCAAGAAAAAGTAGAAAAAAAAACAAAAATTTAAATATGCTTTCCTACGTATGAAGTCCAATTTAAATGCTTGTTTAGACAATGTTGCCAGACTAAGAGAATCGATGGGACACCGGTTTGCTTATTCTCGTTGCTTTTGGCATGAAACTTATGAAACCATTTTCATTAGTTCTCTTTCTGAAAGATGTTACGATGAAACACTTTGCTTAAGTAATTGGTCATTACACTCATTTAGTTAGGACTACAACCTATCTCCCTCACATCACCTTTGTAGTACGTGTTAGGAGTAGTTTATCCATAAATAGAGGAACCAACAGTTTAAAGTTGATTTCGTACAACAGATTTTTTGAAAACCTTTTCATGGCCATTTTTCTAAAATTTTTTTTGCCAGAAATCTGCTGAGAGGAAGTCGCCGAAGATATATTTTCTCAAATTTCGTTTTGTTGGAGATTGTCTGACCCGGGATTTAAACCGTGGCCTCATGTCTAATAAGCTAACGCACTACCTACTACACTACGACGACTTTGACGATGAACACTTTGCTTATATAATTGGTCATTGCAACCATTTAGTCAAGACAACAACCTAGCTGCTCACTACACCTATGTTTCATGTGTTAATGAATGGCGATACCTACAGTTTTAAGTCAATTTCGAAGGACAGATTTTTTAAGAAACTTTTCATGGCAATTTTATTTTATTCCTCGAGTCTTTGCCAGAAATCTGCTGAGAGATAGTTTCCAACAGAAATATTCTAAAAATTTTCATTTTGTTCGAGATGTCTAGGCCAAGTTTTGAACCACAGACCCTCATCTAACAAATTAAGACACAACCTACTAGACTACGGTGGTTGCATCTAGTGCACAGCCTTGAAAGCATTAGATACGTCGGCTTGAGCGACACTACCATTATCCTGTAGACCAAAGCTAATCATTTTTCCCATTCCTTCGAAGCGAAAACCACTACTCAACTTCTGCCTGCGATTTTAATCCATTCTTCTGAATCATAAGGAACTCGATCAACTCCGTTAAGAATAAGTTTCTTGATAAAGGGAATACTGCATATTTTTCTGGGCGATATACCGCGTTCTTTAGTACGTAGAGGAGGCCGCATATGTCCGACAGATCACATCACAGTAATGTTCAGCCTAAAATCATCATAAGATTATCATTGAGACAAGTGCAGTTCTCGGAGATCAAATTGACCCATTGTACTACGTCCTAGAGGAGATAGGGAAAAGGAGAAGAAGTAGGAAAGGGAGAATAAGGAAGCGAAGGAATAAGACAGACCGCAAGCACACAAGAGAGCGCTATTACACCATTCAAGCCCTAGAACTTCTTATTCCTTCTTCTTTCGTTCCTCATATGCGCCAGAAGGTACATATTCCCTCTGTATTAACTTCATTACAAGTTTATCTTATGTTTTCTGCTTTGCAAATTTTATATTTTCTATCGGACGTCTCTCTAATGAAAGTTAAACCTAGACCCACGAATCTAGCATCTTGTCCTCTTCTTCTCATAGGAAAGTTTTAAATGCGTAGCCATAGGGTTTCAGGGAATGTGTGTGCATCAGGTTTTAAATTGCCTTAAACTAGTAAGTAATTCGTTGGGTTATTAGACAAGAGTCCGTGGTTCAAATCCTTGCTAAGACATCTGGAACAAAACCGAAATACGATAACAGCATTTCATTCGATAAGTACATCTCAGCAGTCTTCAGGCAAAAACTCTAAGAAGAGAAAAATAAAGTTGCCGGGAAAGGTTTTACAAAAATTTGTCTCTCGGAGGTGATGTTAAACTGTAGGTCCTGGCACTTATGGATAAAATTATCACACACAACATGCTTGTATCACACGTTTGGTTGTAAACCTGACTGCATGATTGTAATGACCAAGTAAGTTAAGTAATTTAGAAGTCGCCGTAGTCTAGTAGATAGTGTGTTGGCTTATTAGACGTGAGTCCTCGGTTCAAACCCCAGGCCAGACAACTCCAGCAGACTTTCTCTCAGCAGTATTCTAGCAAAAACTCTAAGAAGAGCAAAATAAAGTTGTCGTGAAAAGTTTCTGCAAAACTTTGTCGGAGTTTGCCTCGGAGTCACCTTAAAACTGGGTTTCACCATTCCTGGATAAATTTAACAACATGGGTAATGTAAGAAGCTAGGTTGTAATCCTGACTAAATGTTTCAATCACACTTAAGTTAAGTAAGCCAGTAAACCTTTCTGTTCTAGTAAAGCTTTCACGTTGCACGTTAATGCATTGCCGTGAAGTTGAGGTACAAGAATATCTATAAGTGTTTTGCATTATACTTGTCACCCACTATATTAAGTACAATCATGTTGCTATGGTCCTCTGAGAAACCCTATAAAAGGAGTTCTTTAAGGAATTTTAAAGGGTTTCTGGCAACTCTCTTCTTAGTAGAGAAGTTAGTTAAAAGAAATCTAAATCTTGCAACAAAAACAACAACAACAGGCAAAAGAAATTAGAAACTATTTAAAAAAGAAAACAACAACAACAACAATATGGATAGCAAAAGGAAATTTCGTTTTTTTTTTTCATATGCAAACATGCAACACCAACAGGTGGTTGGTTTGCTGGCTTAGCCAGGCCATTCATTTAGATTTTGTAGGGCTTTTGCTTTACGTCATTTGATGAAATGCTATGGAATTGAGTAGTAGTGGGTGGCATGTGCATGCTTAGGCCACAAGCCGCATGAAAAAACAAAAAAGCATAAATAAGTTCACGTGTGTACGTAAGTGTATGTGCGTTGCTTATTGAAACTAGAAAAGCAATAAAAAACAGAACAAAAAAAAAAGAAAATGAGAATTATAACACAATGCATGAGATTTACAAATATTCAAGAATATGTATGTATGTGTAGTAAATGTGTGTGTGTGTAAGTATGCAACATATGTTGTTTTGCAAACATTTCGGATGGCGTTGCTGCATGTCGTAAATTTGTAACAATTTATTGCTGCTGCTGCTGTTGGTCTACTCTTCTTCTTGAACTTGTACTCAAGCTGCGTTGGCTAGAATGCTGTTCATTTAACAATTTTGCAATAAGAATGGCTATGGCAATGGCTATGGCTGTACATTTGTGGCAATGGAAATAGCAACAGCAACATATTGCTCGTTGCTGTTTCCTTATGCGAAAATTTACATCGTCAAGTAATTCATTTGCTATTTGTACTCACTCTCTCTCTCTTTCTCTCTTTCTCTGTCTCTCCCTGTCTCTCTCTCTCTTTCTCTCTCTATACAGTGAGACACATTTTTATTGAATTTTTTTTGTGTGTGTGAAATGCAGCAGCAGCAGCAGCAGCCCTGCGTGTAAAAAGAAATTTTCATTTTCTACTCGATTTGAATGGATGGATGGATGGATGGATGGATGGTAAATTGAATTCTTTTTTATTTTGCCTGTGCCAATGCATTACATTTTTACCCACCAAAGAATGCTGGCATCAATGGTTGTTAGTTCGTTCATTCGTTTGTCTGTGCTTCTATTTATTCTGGCTGGCATTGTTCTCTTGGCAAATAGGAAAAACCAGACAAATACTTCGTATGTCTCTCTAGCACTTCTATTTGTATTTCTATTACAATTGCTATGACTTTGCCTTTGCCTCTGCTCTGCTAAGCTGCATATTTGTAACTTCATTTGTGTTGTGTTGTGTTATAGTGTTTCAAATGCGACATGCGACATGCAACATAATTCTTATTTCCCTTCATGTTCTGGCCTTGCAACCGCATTCGCACAGTCGCATCAGCATTAACATCAGCCATGTTTTGTTCTTCTTTAAATTTAGATTTTTTGAAATTTCTCAAGCCCCCCCCCCTCCTTTTCCCCTTTTCAACAAATTATTGTACAACTAGAGCACTACTAAGCTGCAAGTAGCATCCATGCTTATGGTTGTAAATATGAGAGCGCGTGTGTGTGTGAATGTGTTTTAACATTCAAAATTAATTACCCGTTACTTTACAGCATGTATTCTCAAACAATTTCAATTCAATAGACCGTCCATAGTCAAACCATATTTCTTGAAACGTTTCTCTTTTTCTACACGTTGGCTTACAATTCATTTGCATGGGAATGACTTTTTCTATGGCATTGTTATGCAGCATTTGTAGCGGTGTGGTTAACATATTCTCCTACAGTTGTTGGCCCATTCGAATTAGGGCTCTAACGCCTGACCCCAGCCGAGCTTATGTTCTTTTGTTTTCGATGCCCAGCAAATTACTTAAGGAAGTTGCCACATTTTGTACTCTAAGCAGGGTACTCGAGGGATTAGAAAGCGTGGTTGGGTGTTATTATTTAACAAAAAATCTTGGACATTTAATCCAAGGATGTATACCCGATTACCAGACTAATCGGGACCTATAGGGTCATTGTTGCAACAGGCAGAAGGTATTTTAAAACAGCACAGAAGAAACTGAAGATACAGTGTCTAGCATGCATTTTCATAACCGGATAATCTGAAAACTCTGTCCTACCGCACCTGGAGGGCCATAGTGTGGTCCAGAGCCTGGGAAACTGTGGTTAGGAAACAAGTCGCATAGGAGATTTGAAGAAGCAGTGGCTGACAGCTACCTCCTTGTCTGCCTCTTGAAAGAATCTGCAATTAGAAAAGCGTTTCTAAGTCAGACTTAGCAACTACGGTTAATTGAGCAATTCGGAGGGCAACAGTTCTACCATCCAAACACCCTTCTTGACTTAGTTGTCTGGAGATTAATTAATATTCACTGTCTAGACCAGCTGAATCAACTAGTCTGTAGAAATAGGACAAATTGCAGCTTAAGTTAGAAATCACGGTATTAAGCGTTTGCGAAGACCAAAAGCTTTCTGGAGTTGAGAAACGAGTTTAGAAAGGAAAAACGGAAAGAGGCGTGGATTCTTCTCAAACCAAATGGGTGTGGGACAATTCACATTTTTGCTACCTAATTTCAGAAAACTTAGAGGTTCTAAGTCATGCACCAAACTATTCGGAAGTAGGGCGAGAGCACTAGCCGACACTCTGGCCAGGAGCTATAGGATTACAGAACCTAGGATCACGATAGCGAAACGATCAAACGATTTTGTACGATGAGAAGAACAATTTAAAAAAATAATTACTTCGGTGTGAAGTGTTAATGCTTCTCTAAAAGACATTTCAAATAGTAGGGCGGTTAATAACTCATACGACAATCGAACTCCTCCCTTAAGTTAATCAGTGTGTTGCCCTCTCGACAGCAATCAAAGTTGTGTTGCTTATCGATTGATTCTCTGACGCAAAAGACATTTTGGAGGTGTCACTTTAGAAAGAACGGAACCTATTCAGCAGCTGATGTTCGGTTAATCACAAATGTTCACCGGCATTCATCCATCAAAATATTCTTCTCTTAGAGAGGCCAGACTAAAAGGGAACGTTCAAATCACACTTCCTGCTCTTTAAAATAATCAAGTAAATCTCCGATGGAAATAAAAATGATTTCCTATGGATATTAACAGAGTTAGCACAGTAAATGAATCGTAATGGTGTGATATGTCAAGCCAGTTTCCCGTAACCTAAATTACAGGCGAAATACATTAAAAATCGTTCAGTCGACTTAGGGCAGACCGAAGACCTGACTTTTCTTCAGTCAGTCTGGTGGAAGAACTCTTCTTATAAAGAATCAAGAATTACTTGAAATGTAGCTCTCCAAATATAAGTTCGTTAGATCCTAGCGAATTGGTGTTGCTTATGTATACAGGGTACCAACGTTATCCAGTGAAAAAAGCGGCATTTAAACGGGTCATTCCCCTGCATAACCTTATTTTCAGAATTCATTTTTATTTTCCTATACAACCGCTTCCAAATATCCTTCTACTAAAAAAAATGCTTTTTACAATAAAATTGCTTACTGGGTTATAACCTACAATGTATGTACATATGATTGTAATTGTAGTAGTAGTAGTAGTAGCATTGGCTATTGTCAATGCAGTATTTGTTGCACATGAACATTTTTCATTTTTATTTTCAATCTATTGCTGAATAAAGCCATAAACTACAAATACTTTTCAAACACATACACATGAACATTCAAATACACATACACATACCATACTTATGCTCTCCTAACCCCTTCTCTACACCATTAAAACTAATTTTTGTTACTCACACTTACAACCAAATTGCCGTTATGCTTTAGTTTTTGCTACTCTTCCCTATACAAGGTCCCTTTCAATCAATCGCATGATATGAGTGAGAGGGAGTGCAGGGAAGAGCTTAAAACAACAACAACAACAGCAAAAAAAAATCAACACTTAACAATTGAACAAGAGAGTATGCTTGGCTTTGTTTATGTTTGTATTTGTTTTTATTATGTTTTCAACAATATTGTATGAGAATGAGGAAGCGAGAGAGACTGGTTGGCAGGAGCACCAATTCATACACACACCACACAACTACAAAAAAAGGGGCATCATCTCTATTACTCTCAACGTTATTTTTCCATGGTATTGTTTAGTATGCAGCCGACATTGTTTTTACATTCTTCCTTGGCTCTTTCGTTGTTGCTGCTACACCACCCTGTATAGCCTTGCAAAATATTGTAGCACATGGACATACAAGTGTACAATGCTTTTGTTGTTGTTGTTGTTGTTATTATTGTTTATATGGTCATTTGTTTGATGTATTGCACTGTGTCCGGCATTTGTTTGTTTTTCTTCGTTTTTCTGTTCTTTTTTTTAGAAAGTGGATTCACTCTCTCTCTGTCTCTCTCTCTCTCTCACACGCTCCTTGCTTTAGTTTTTTGCTCTATTTACCCAGTAGATTTTCTCATTTATTTTTCTTTTCCTAAAATTTTTTTTCTGTTCTCCCTTTTTCTTCTTCTGTTTCTGTTTAAT
>QOCX01000597.1:491-18160 GCA_005959815.1 Sarcophaga bullata | reverse complement strand
TCTGGTTTCATGGCATTTAACTTGGCCGTCATCACATACGATTTGATTGCGAAACAAATTTTCAAAAGCAATGCAAACCGAACGTTTGCCAAATTATAACACAAATGAGCTTAAAAAACTATCATTTGGCTTCTGGTTGTTTCATAAAAATTAAGGCGTGGAAGTCTTCTTCTTCTTCCTTTTTTTATTTAATTCCCCTCCAATAACAACATCAACATCCGGATTAACGCAACTGAAAAGAATATTTTTCAACAAGAGATTCTCTTTGAGCATTTGCTTTGAATAATGCCGCCAAAGTGTACCTGAAATCATACACTTGGACTGGGAATTGAAGTTCACGTTGGAGTCTATCTGGCATCATAATGTGTCATTTAAAATGATTTCTTTAATTAATTTTTAGCAGAGAGTGAATGAAGGAGAGATAAGAGCACAAGATCTTAAGATCTCTAAGCGTGTTCTAATAATCATACAGGCAGGCTGTACATTAAGAGCCAACTTAAGAGGAATGAAATACAAATCAAACGTTAGCAGCCGCTTTAAAAATCTAATTAAGTGACCCGAGATTATTTCTCACCTTTTTAAGGTGCTTCAACGTTAGTATTGGAACGTATCCATCCTTTAGTTAACATTACAAAGTAATTCGTGGGCAAAACGAAAATCATGGTAATTTTTTTTTTAAATCTTGAGATCTTAAACAGGCAGTTAAACTTACGAACCCTTTAAAAAGAAAACAACAACAAAAACAACAACAACAACAACTAACCAAACATTATGATTATAATTCTCTCAACATCATCATCATCTCTCCACAACCACTGCTATGGCTTATGGTAGCCATCGTCAACGGCCACTATTATCCTGTTTGCAACAAAAAAGAAAACAAGGAAGAAGAAGAAAAAAAACCAAATTGAAGTGAAGTGTTTGGCATTCGAACTCTTTTTAACACTCACTAATAGGGATGACGTTGCCAATGCGGATATGCCAGTGTTGTTAGTGGCACCTTCATAAATCATTATTATCAGGGATATCGTCGTCAGGGTCGTCGTCGTCATCGTCATCGTCATCATTCTCACTTTTCTTACGTTCACAGGCTGTTTTCATATGCTGTGTCTACCATTTTTTTTTTCGTCTTTTATAGCAGCCAGTGTATGATGACGTTGCTTGGCAATATCATGGTGGTGGTAACATGTGATTAAGACCTACTGCCACATCCCACCCATCCTGTCTATAAGAAGAAAAAGATTAAAATTTATTGCTCTGGTCAAAACTGTATAATTTGTCGGCAGGATATTTGACTGGCCTTCTAGCCAGGGATTATTAAAAATTTAAAGAATTTTGCTTCGATGCTTTAAATTAAATCTGGACTGCATGGAGATGTCACGTGACCATACCACATGTATACTGCCAGAGGATTATTAAAGTAACTAAAGCGACGGGTATGGTGGAAAGAAACAATTCTCCAACTATTGGGTACACACCCAGCCTTATGACGAAAAAGAAAGAAACTCCTCGACTTCTATTAAGCAGATGATCGTACTGATGTATCGATTTTGGACATTGAGACTCCAAGCCACTATATGAGAAGCTGCAAATAGTATCCAAATTAGGAGAAATGTACGAGTATGGTAACACAATAGGCTATACTGGGACTAAGCGTGTCTATCCCAATGGCTTGATAGCCTCCTACTTCCTATCTCCTTAGCTACGCACCGATGTTCATATCCTTACCGCAGTCCCCTTATTATACATCAAGGCACTCCAACTATAGGACTTTATTGTTCAGCCTGTACAATTTAAATCTTGAGTTTAAGCACAGAAAAACTAAAAACAAAAGCTATGATCAAGCTTGAAAGCAGTGTTATATAGCTGGCATTAAGTAATTTATCTTCATGCAGTATTCCATGAACTAGAAAGAGAAGTAATGGCTCTTCCGAGTTCATGAAATACTGCATATCTCCAGATAGTCATTGGTCAACTATGGTTTCTTGAGATGTATGCCAGTTTTTTAATGCCCATAGCCTTCATTGAAATTGCCGTACACTAGTAAGCTGTATTAGACGTGAGGCCATACTTCAAACCTCTGGTCAAACATCTGCAACGATTTCCTTTCAGCAGATTTCTTCGACAAAAACTCTGAAAGTAAATTAAAATTGTCATGAAAATTTTCTCAAAAAAAAATCTGTTCTTCGGAGTCGACTTTAAATTGTAGGTCCCCGTCACACATGTATGAAACTAACATGAGCGACCTAAGAAACTAGGTTGTAAGCCTGACTGCAGGGTTGTAATGACCAATAATGCATGTCTGTATGAATGTATGGTCGAATCTGTCTGATCACTGCCGCAAATTCTCAAACTACTTGGTTTCTGGCAGAGAGCGAATGTATTTCATCTGCCTAGCTGGTCCGATATGTCCAAACAGTATCATACAATTCTCGAGTCAAACTCATACAAACAGTCCATGTCGCAGCATCGAATGCTTATTGTAAAATCAAATAGGCCGCTAAAACCGCTAGTACAGTAGCTGCCTTATATTCTAGTCACCTATACGCGCAAGTAAATTAATGATAAACCCTCGTACTTTATTTTTTCTTTTGGTCTACATTGCGTTTACATGTATGAAAAGGAATTGCAGAACATGTTCTATGAATGAATGAATGAATAAATGAATGAAGGAATGAAATCCATTGGTCAGGCCATGAGAGATTTATTTTGAAGGCATTCTTATATTTTATAAATCGTAACATAATTGAAATGAAATCCCGATTTTAATTCAAGTTCTTTAATTAATTTAATTATAAGATGCTTAATATTAAGCAAGATTTTCTTCCATTTTTTCTTTAATCTACCTGGGTCAAAACAGCGAGACATCAGCAGTAATGGTTTCAATGCAGCAGCGGAAATCAGTGCGGTGTTTTAACCAGTTCTTCTTAAAAGAAAAAAAAAAGAAGAACAACAACAACAACAAAAAATGTATTTCGTAACCGAAACGCCACAGAAAAAAAATCTTACGTTTCAATAGCACAATATTGACGAAAAGCCCTATTAACAAACTCCCAAAGGGTTTAAAAAGAAAAATCAACACACACACACACACACAAGAGAGACAGTCAAATAAAATTTAAAAAAAAAAGAGGAAGAAATACAAGAACAACGGGTAAGGGAAAGGGTAAGGGAAGAACAACAAACCATGACATAAAATATAATAAAAAGCCTTTGGCTCCATATAAATTATTATTTGTTGTTGTTGCTGATGTTGTTGTTGTTGGCGACGGTGTCTGTTCCTATTAATCAAAGATCTTCATTTCTGAAGCTTCTGCCTGTGCGTTCATATTGTATTTGTATATCCCTCCCTCTAGCTGTTTGTCTACTGCTTTAATAGCCTTCTAGGCAATATGTCCGTCTGTCTGTCTGTCTGTTTGTCTGTCTGTCTGCCCGTCCATTCCGTTGAATGATAATTATAATGTTTTTCTGTTTTTGTTGTTGTTTTAATCCAAAAAATAAAACAAAACTCTGCTATTTTTTTGTCAGTCATCGTCATCATTATTATGATTATCATCATCATCATCATCATCATCGTCATAATCTATGCCACATAGAGGCTGTTATTAGACGAGATTTAGGTTTTAAACAACAGCAGCCAAAACACTGTTGTTGACTACCTGTTTAGGAAACATTAAAGATCAATTTATACTCTGTTATGCCGCTCTTTCTCTCTCTTTCTCTCTCTCTCTAAGGCGTTTTTTTTAGTTTCCATTCTCTTGAATTGATCAAGGAAAAAAATATTTTTCACTAGGGTTTGAAAAGGTCCTTGTGAAATATGAACGCCATAAACAAACAGCGTATCAGGTGTAGAGATCTGTATCTCCTGTTTAAATCCCTTTAGCCAGTTGGCATTGAACAGAAGAAAAAAAGCTTCTTTTAACACAATTGTTACGACATACGTCTACATTGTTCAGTCAAGCGTTTGAAAATATGTAGAGGCTGTCTTTGGATGTGTCGCAATAGCAGGCAGGTTAGGTCGGAGAGGTAGCTTTGATACGAAAATCTCACTTAAGACAATAGCAGGCAATAACACCCAACAATTTTTTAGGTGCTCGTGGCCGAACACCGCTAATATCTCTCTTTCAAGTGACACTTTTACACTTTCAAGTATGAAAGTGTCAGCAAATCGATGTTCGCGTCTTTTTTCGCTCTTCGAGCATGTCCAATTTAATACATGCCGGGATCACTCGTTCGCTATTTATGTTATGTTCAGCACACAAACTTCTCTTCACTCGGCTTTGCTGCTACTTAAAGATAACGGCCTATGAAGCACAATTTCGATTTCGCCTAATTCCATAAATTGTACGAATTGAAAGGAATTGCATTTTATCTCTTGGTTTGACCGCAGATTTATTATGCTTCAATTCATTTAATGCCTCTACATTGAATCGTAGTATGATGCCCTATCCTCATGAGGACAGTATACCTGGCTTTGTTGCATAAATTGCAGTGAATTGTCTCGGTTGCTTGACGTACTACCCTAACTAACCCTCTGAATATGAATTCAATTCGCCACATTTGGATTTAACTTAATAGGTAAGGCAATGGCGGCGAATATTGGAAATCGCCTGAAGAGTAGCTCACAATGAAGTGGAAATAACTGTGGAAGCCGGATTATTTGATTCCAAGTAGGAGTTCATGGGGGACCGTTTTCTCTGGTAAAAGTAAAGATGTTAAGGTGACTAAACGTTGTATCCAAAGTGGATGTTGGATTTGAGGTATTTTCAAGGAAGTTTGAACTGAACATGTCGTATATACGTACATACATACATAATTGATCATTAAAATACTTCATTCAAGGTTACGTTCTAGCTTGTCACATTACTTATGTTGTGTGTGTGTTAATTTTATACATGACTGGTGGCGGGTCATACAGTTTAAAGTCGACTCCAAACGACAAACGTTTGAGATACCTTCCGTAGAAAGTTTTACTTGCTCTAAGAGTTTCTGCCAGAAAACTGCTGGGAGGAAGTCGCCCAAGAATATTTTTTTTATATTTTCATTTTGATGTCTGACCTGGGATTTTTACCGTGGCTTCACGTTACTAGACTACGGCGACTGCTGAACGAGTTACCAAGTAGAAATTCTTTGAATCAAGTTGGCTGTAGATTGGCTAAGATGGAAATACGCTTCTACGATTAGTGGCGGGACATAGGCATATTCTCGGTAACTACAGAGAGGATAAACAGGGCAGAAGCTGCACGACCATCGGATTCTCTGTTGAATTTTCTATATTAGGGATCCCTTTTGCGTACCGGCAAGCTTATAATTGACAATGTAATCATAGCATTTCAGTCAGTAGATGGGCAACTGGAAGGCTAGATGAGAGACGCGCATCGGCTGTACTTAAACTCGAAAGAAGCACTGTTATCAGTGTTATTACGGGGCATTGAATTATAGAAAGCATGCGAAGCGTACCAGTCTTGCATAACTTGCAAAGATTTTCTGCAGAAGCTGTGGAGATGAGAAGGAAGATGAAATTGTTCTTCACCTATTTGTTACATGCCTGGCACTTGATCGAAAGAGAAAAAAGGCATCTGGGTGCCTACTACATGGAGGATCTAAATGAACTGTCACAAATGGATATTGGCAGTCTGAGCAGCTTCATCGGAAGCTCCAAATGGTTTATGGACTAGGGCAGAATGTGAAACTGTGGTATCGCAACAGGCCCTGTGTGCGGCCTAAGTGTGTCTGCTCATGACTTCATAGAGGGACAGCCTACCTACCTAGTGTATTTATATAGAGACCGCCATTACGCCGTTAAAGCCTTAAAATCCTCATTCCCGAGTACAAGAAGTGCTCTTAACGTTTGTTGTTGTTTTTTTTTCATAGTGAGATGGCTGAACAGTTTAGTATTTAGATCATCTGGGCTTTGGCGCTCAGGAATATAGAAAAAGACGCGCTTATCAGACCCGGCATCATTTACGAATTTCAACAGAGTGATGAACGCTCTCCTTCAAACAAAAACTTCTACGTGATCCTACACAAGATGCGTTCAGTAGATTGGATTGCGCTTTTCAAGTGGATGGTAGGGGATTAATTGGCCGTGCCAGAAGGTGCAAGAGTAAACCTTGGCAAAGCCAAACATAAGCTTGCCATAAGCTCGGCCGCTTTTACTTCTAGACTGAATTCTGTTCTCTTCAATTTTAAATTAGGGCTTTTGACACTCAAGCTCCAACACTTTCAAGAAATGGTGGGCTTCTTTTCTGAGACGTCAATTAAGTTTCCCGCCACTGGTTAAAAGCAATAATTGTTCTTTGAAGGTTTTAATTCTCCCCTCCCATCATAAGGATTTTGCAAGTGGGTCTTTAAGCGTAAAGCTTGCTTGTTGAAAAGGCTTGTTTTGCTATAAGCTCTTGTTTATTCAACTGTCAAATATCGTGTCAGACAACTGTCAGACATGTTCACTACTACTATCACGTAATTGAGAATGGAGAGGATAGATGGAATACCTCTTGTGTCAGTATCCTCCTGTTGCTGGTCAACTTCTAACCGTAATAGGATGTACTTTTTTGCATGACCCATCTGATGTCTCAGATTTGAAACTGTTGAGTTATTTTTTAGGCACGATATAAGATACCCAAATTATTTCTAAGGTTGAGGCTTTGTTTAAGGAAGAAACGGTTCTGCAATGCAGTTAAGTAGGATCCGATTTTTAACCATTGTTATTGCGCAAAAAGGTGGAACTGAAAAGCCTCATGAAATGTTCGTTTAAGTCATCCTCAAAATGAACATCTATGTGCAGAAGAGCTTTAAAAAATTCTCTTAATTAGTTAGTTACGCATCCAAAAAAACAAAAAAAAGCGACACATTCATTCAAACTTTCTTTAATAAATTCATGTGGAAGCAGACCTTACCAATGCGCCATAATAAAGACATCAAGTGCTTGCCATAAGGCCTAGGCATATTATGGACGAAGTCTAATTGATTTATTCATGGATTAATTAAAGAAACTGAAAATAAATAAAGAAAACAACAACAACAACAACAACAACAGATGCAGGCAAAGAAGAGTTTAAAAAAAAATTTTGATTTCATTTGGTTATTAGAAGGGTTCACGTTAGGTATAGCATAGGGAAGGTATGCCTAACAGCAAAAATATAAAAAATTTTTTTTATTTATGAAACAAACAGGGTAGTACAACACAATTTTAAATTTAATAGCCTTAAGAAATTCTTGTTAGTAAATGTTTCAAGTTAGGTATACTTCCCTTGCTTTTGAAAATTTATTTTGGAATTTAATTATTAAAACCACACATGTTTCTCACATCTTTAGTACGTACAATGCAAGGCATTAAAACCGTGTGTGTTTTGTTTTTGTTTTGCTTTCTGTTTCTAATGATTTTTAAAAAGCTGAGCTGAGGATTTGTGTATTGTATTGTAGCACGCCATGGGGGAATACATTTCTCATTCACTTGTTCTTTGGCTTTAATTTCTTTAAACAATATTGCTGTTGTTGTCATATTAATCGATACCACCATCAACGATTTTCTTTTCCTTTAACGCTGTTGTTTTTTGTTTTTGTTTTTGTCTTTGTTTCTGTATGTTGTTGTTAATTTAATAAATTCGTTTCATTATTGACAAATAAATTTATTATGTTGTTAGAGCGTTGTGTTGTGTTGTTTCAACGCAATGACGTTTCGAAAATATCTGCTGGTAGTAGAGTCGATAGCTGCCTTATGTTATAGAGTTTCAGTGTGTCATGCAAATGTCAGAGGAAAAATGAAAAATTATTCTTTAATGTGTATTGGAATGTCAATATTAAGCAGGAGGAAGAAAAAAGGAACATTTTTTCTTTCTTCGGTTTTTGCTTTTCTAAGCTGATGTTGTTTATGCAAATATTTTCGATTTCTTTCATTTCATTTATGATTACAAACAAACATACATTCGAGGATACGTTGAAGCAGGTGAAGGAAAAAATATTTGTTTTCATATACAGTCGGTGTGTGGTAAAGTCAGTCGAAATGTGTGGAAACTTTGGTGCCACATGAGATGGTTTTTGCTTTCTCTGCAAAGTATTGAACAGTTTGTCATTAAAGATTACCTTTCAAGTCCTATGGTTTATACTTCCGGCCGTATATCGTAATCAGCCTAGGAAAATTGCTCATTTCTCTAGCGAGTAACATAAGCATCACATGGAGTATACGTCACTTGTCCTTAAACACAATTCCCCGCTTTTTTTTTTAATCAAGCATTCAGGAGATGACTTCCACTCAAGCTGTTATAGCACTACTCACAGCCTAAAGACCCTAGGCCGGAGAATATCTTTTTTTTTTTGGATTTCATTTTCCATCCCATTCTCAACACTTGTGTCGCTTTGGTTCTTTATCTTCGTAATAGTTATTACAACCCCTTTTGGTAAGGATTACAACCTAGCTTCTCACACCACATATGTTGTGCGTGTTAATTTTTTCCATGGATGGCGACAAACCTACAGTTTGAAGTACGCTGCGAACGTCAGATTTTTGAGAAATTTTTCCAGGCAGGGCAATTTCTATTGCCTATCAGAGTTTTTACCAGAAATCTACCGATAGGCAGCTGGCGAAGAAATGTTTCTTTCATAGTTCGTTAGTTGTCGAGATGTTTGAATCAGGCGGTTGAACCTTAAGCTTTCATCTAATAAGCCAATACACTACCTTCTAAAGGGAGTGGATCGGTATGTTATGTGTCTAGGAGTCTATGGCCTGCTATAGACAGTGATAGAACTGGATAAAGCCAGTCTGAGATTAGTTATTGCTGTTATTACAGGGCCCTTTAAGATAAGATTAAGTCGCTGGCAAGGATCTGGCACAGATCCCAGTCGGACTATTGCAGGGCAAGAAGAGGAAGTTGGAAATGAAGAGGAGTTGGAAACTATCGAACAACTGCAACTGTCCAGCACTTAGTAGGTTGAGGTTGAGTAGGTTACCCTGTTCAGGGGACACTTCAAAGGTTTAAACTCTTTATCCAGAGCCAACATTGAGGTCCAGCATAGATTCGTAAATATGTTGAGCTTTTTGAGAAGTGCTAAAGTTTCAAGATTGTACTCGCCCTCAGCTGTTGTGTCTCTTTATCCTCCCTTTCCTAACTCTTTACTCTTTCTTTAATTTCCTTATTTCCTTCGCTATCTTTTCTCTCTCTTCTCTAGGATGTATTTACAGTGGATCTTTTAAACCTCTGGATATTGTATTTGTCTCAATGACAAGTACACGTCCTCAAACCTAACCTAACCTAACCTTCTAGGCTTTGGTGACTTTAAAAGCTTATGTGGAAGCATAACTAATAAATCAACAACCAGAAGATTGACCTACAGTGCTGAAGATGTTGTGGTTTCAGTTGGTATGCCTAATGGAAGATGGGACCTACCGAAAGCTCCCAATTTCAATATGAAACGAGAGCTCATTGGCCATATTTTTTAACACGCACTGTAACAAAACGTTTAACCTATAAATTTATAAAGAAGTTCTATTTACGTTCACATGTTAATCTATCGCCAACACTCTCACTTTGATTTGCACACACACTTATAAACGTATTATAATCTACGTACATTTATGTACACACACGCATATACACACACACTTTATATTCTATTGCTGTAATCCAAACAACAATCGACAACATAAATCTCTCCATTGCCACATTACAAATGCATAAAAAACATAACCTTTACATACACACACACACACACACATATGTTTGTATGCATGTACAAGCGTTGTTATGTAAACAAATATTGGTGATAGAAATTCATGGAATTGTATTATAATATAACCTACAAATCTATAGAGTATGTATGTGAAAGAGAGAGAGAGAGAGAGAGAGAGCATTACAACAAATAGAAGCAAAAAAAACAACAACAAAATAATGACTTCACTTCCGTGACCACTCAACCATGAGTAGAATGGCAGCCAATACTAACAGCACTAATACAGCTATAACACAGTTAAAACAACAACGAGGACAGCAACAACAACAACAACAACAACAACAACAATAATACTAGCAACTATGAGCAGAGAAATATTTATGATTTATTACACGAGTCAACTTTGATTGATTTCTAGTGTAGATTTCTGTTTCTGTTTTGATTTCTTCTTGTTGCTGTTGTTTTTTCAAGCCAATGAATAAAGGATTTTTACATATACACACACACACACACACATAAGCAATACAGTTCTAAACACTTTCATTCATTCAATCACTCATGCACACACACACACACACTTAAACAAACAAATCTTTTATGCTCGTATATCGTGTAGAGCTCATCGAGCTCTGTAAAGCAAGTTATGTTTTATAGATCAGTGCTCACATTTTACTCTTTACTCTTTCCTCTCTCCCTGCCTTACTCTTGGAATATGTTTTTCATTTTATATTGGTGTGTGTTTATATATTTCTTTGGGTATTCATTCATACATACATACATACATACGTTTATTGGTCTAAGCGAGTGCACAATAGTTGGGGTGTCAGAGCTATCGACACGTAAGTAAATCTCAGTGATTTTCCATTTTCTCTGTGTGTGTTTATTTTTCCCTTTTTTGATTTGTATGTGAAGAAAAAAAAGAACTGTTTTCAGCAAACAAACAGTAATCATAACAACATACAACTACAATAACAACAATACTCTAGCAAGTAAGCAGACGGAATGAAAAACCGAAAGGACCTTCTTTCTCATCATTCATCTGCACCAGAATGAAGCACAAGCAAATCATCATTATCATCATAAAGATTCTCTATCACACACATACACTCTTTCTCTTTCTCTCTCTCTCTCTCTCTTTCTTTCTTTCTTTTTTGGTGTTAGTTATTTAGCTTCTCCATGGCGTATATGGTCAGAGTGTATTGTGCTGTTGTTGGAGACTGTTTTATGGTCACATACATGCATACACGGTTTGTTTGATTTGGCTTCGGATTTCAAAAGTTAAAAATCTAAAAACAACTTAATAAACTTGAGGAATGAATTTCATTAAAATTTTGGTGCTCAAAACGAAGAGAAAGAAGAAGAAATATTAACAGGAAGTATAGGAAAATCGAAAATACACTGAAAGAAAGAAACATTTACGCTTTAATGGCTGGAAGGTAGAAGATTCGGGAACAATGAACAGTTATTGTACCCATCGATCATAAATTTATCATGTTTTTTCCCTTACCAAATCAACTCATTTAATATAGTGCTTCTTGTACTTTTGTTTTGCAGTGTATTTGACGGTAAGCTCGTATGTATTGTTTCACTCATGCATAAAAGGGTATCGCATATGAGCGTTGACAGCATTGATTCTATGTGATGACAACAGTTTTTCAGTTGTTTTGTTCAAGTTTTTTTCCTTTTTTTTTCTATGGCAAGGTCTTCATGAAACCTAATACCTACACACACTTAACCTTATAACCGTATATGCATAGATATAGTAAATGTATCCTTGTATGAGTAAGAGATTTTTTAATAGAGCTGCCTTGTTAACTTTTTCTACAGTTTAATACTCGTACTCAACACATATTAATTAGCAAAAAACACTGTCACACACATACAAGAGCAGAAACAATTGCAAAACATAAGCAACAAAAATAGAGACAGACAAGCGGCAGCAATAAAGCCTAGGGTAGACCAGATTTAAAACCTAGAGTCCGTCAAGGACTGTCATTTACAATTTTCAAATATAAATCGGTTACCAGTCCATTAACGGGTAAATCCTCTTAAAATTGGTAATTTAAGCGTGGCCGCTTTTCAAGCATTACCGTGTTATCAAGCAATATTGTGGCGTAGACAGAATTATAAAGAAAATTTAAGAGACTCACAGAGTGCTAGGTGTTGCCATGACTATGTTTCATTACAAAATACGGGCGGTCAGTTTATCAATTCCACAACATTCTCAGCAATTGAGCATACATGAGCCGTAACATGGTGGTAGTGGTTTAAGCTCAAGTCATGGTTCAAACAACAACCTCAACCGGTTGCCATGACCCCCAAGGAAATCCAAGTGATTAAATAGTCTCCGACCTCTAACAAAGGGGAAGTTCATGATAAAATCCATGTCTTCGATCTAACTGTGATGTGTCACGGTTGACGTTTTATTGTCACGGGCATTATTGAATACCGTAAGGTAGGCATCCGGACAAGCTCTCACATTACATAAGGCAGACTGTAGCAAATTTTTGCATTTGATGAGGTTCCTTCGTCCCTATAAAATGTAATTAAGGTTGTTGAACCTTCACAACGACGTAGATATGTTGTTGAGTGGGAGCTATAACAACAAGCCTTCAATGTTTATTCTTCAAACAAAATTGTTTTCAATGATGTCGCCCATTTGCCACACGGTTGTTACGTCCATGAAAAAGATTACCACAACAGAGGCTCAAAGAAAGCAGAAATAATTTTGAAAGAGCAACATACTTTGCATCTTAGAAAAGTTTATAAATTTGATGGGCTTTATAGTCTAGAGGAGTCATTGGGCCATTTTTACTACAAAAATGACTGAGGAAGAACTCTTACCTTCCATTCATAGTGGCTATGGCCGTATGTTAGTCTACCTTGGGCCTGTAATTCAATTGAAGGTTATGAACTGAATTCGTGGGATTCAACTAAATGGTGCGACGAACTTTTTAAGAATTATCGCACTCTCATAGGTAGAGATGTTGGCTTATTAGACGCTAGTCTGTGATTCAAACTCCAGCTCAGACATTTCAACAAAACGAAATGCGCAAAAATATTTTTTCGACCTCTTCCTCTCAACAATTTTCTGGCAATTCCGTTAGTAAAATTATATTGTCATAAAAAGTGTCTCAAGGATCTATTGTTAGAAGCCAACTTTCAACTGTAGGCCCTGCCACTCATAAAATTAACACTTAGAACATGGGTACTGGGAAAGCTAGGTTGTAAACCTGCCTTAATGGTTGTTATGGGTAAAGTAAGTAAAGTGAGAATAAGAAAGTTAAAGGAAAAGTAATTTTACTTTTTGGCAACGTCAATTGACCGCCAATATTATAAGTTTTGACGCCGTTACATGTATTTTTTGATGCGCTTCATTAAAAGACCATGTCAATATCGATAAACTCGTAAAGGTTGAGGAATTTTTAAATCTAGATTCGTCAAGTTATACACGAAATACCATCCGTAGAGTTCGAAAAAAAATAATCGACTGCAGTAACCACTTTTCAAAGGTGGCCAGCCATTTAAAGTGCTTTCCAATGTATTCCCTACTTCAGGCCAGGTCCAAGCTTTATAATCAAATAAAAATTTCATCAAAATCATAAGCCTTTCTATGTATTTGTCTTATGCCTTAGTTTAGAAAGCCAAAAACTGGATTACCCTTTAGGATCACAGGATTTTCTCTTACAAAAATCGAGCTTGAAAGTTGGAGGAAAACAATTTTTGGAAATTAGTTGGGAGGTTCCAACTAAAAATTTGAAAACTTGTAATAGGAAAAACGTTTACTAATGTGATTATAGATGACGAGTTTATTGTAGGTTTTGTTGTTGTTCTTGTTGCTTAGGTGATGTTGATTAAATCAAAGATAAACGAAAAGGAAATAGGAAAACGACTATTTAACCTTACAAAAAAAACCAGCCAACAACAGCAATGTAAAGCTGGACGGGCTACTGGTTGGATGTGGGATGAACAACGTTGGGTTTAGTACCGCTAAAGCCGCTCAGCAAGCCGAGTGTAAGTCTTGCGGCGAATCATGCACATTAAGTAGACCGGTCTACCTATATCTAAAGCTATGAAAAAAAGTGTAGCTATGTAAACAATAAAATCGAACAGTTTTCATACGTCATATGTCCTACTACACTAACCTAAAAAAATTTAAAAACTAGGCTTAAAGACAGTGGGCTTAAAAGGACTTGGGATAACTGGAAAAAATTCAGAGAAAAATTCATTTTTAACTGACGGATGATTACAATGTGTAGGTCCATGCCACATAATATTTTCGAATCCTTAATTCAACGTACTTTACCGTTCTCATTAATCTAATGGTGATGGACATTGGTTGTCTAAACGGCTTCATTGGATGGTTGCATGACTAGGAAAATCATGAAAGACTACTCGCCATTTTGTTTTATCCTAAAAACATGAACCTTCAACGAAAATTAAAGTACTAAGTTTGACTTCATTCCTCTTACTCACTGGGCCGTAGGAGGACCATCTGTGAGCTTCACTATTGTCAACTTTTGCCTGTATTTCAGTCGGTATCTTACCAATAGAAGCTGGTGTGTCTTAAAGATGAAAAAAGACTGTGGTAAGTGGCCCAAATGTCTCTAATCCCTTAGCATGACAGGCAGCTTCTATCTACCTCCTAGCTATCTTATCTGGATTTGCTTTGTAGGTTCATGTTGCCTTCGAACTAGAACCAGATGCCCTTTAAGTGGCAATGACATCTTTCATCTGTTTTCATGAGAATCCTAACGATAATGCTTCCACGCTCGTGTAGGTTACAACATTTTTTTAAAAAATATCATCAGTAATGTTTCTGTTGATGATGATGGTGATGACGTTGACGATTTCTTTACTTTGGCCTTCGCCACTTTATTTATTGAAATTCCTTCCAAAATGTTTATAATGAATGCCTGCATGTGAACGTTTGTGTCCACTTACAGCATTTATGCCAGAGATTTCCATAATTTGATCCACTCAACCAGCAATCCATATATCCAACCAGCCATCCAGCTATCCAACCATCCATCCATCCATCATACGTGCAAACTGACTCATTTACTTACTTTACCTCACTTTACTTTACTTTACATTGTATTGCTCATTTTTATTCAAACTCTTACACACACACACACACACTTATGTATGCTCTCATTCAATTCTTTCATTCAATTATTCTTTCCTTCAATATCTCTTCCAATACAAAAAAGCAGCAAGAGTATCCATTCATGAAATTCTACAACAAAAAAAAAAAAAAAAAAAAAAAAACGGTAGAGGAGGTAAAAGAGAAGAAGAGGCAAAGAAGTGAAAATAAAAGCACAACTCGGGCATATTTTTTGTTTGTGCAAGCCTTTCAATAAAACTTTGTATGAAAAAAAAAAAAACTTCTTTCGAAATGGTCAAATTCAAATGGCAAATGATCAGTAAATTTTAAGAATGAATTCATGCTACACTCTCTTTGCTATATTTATGCAAATCACTTAATTAGCCAAGCTTAGTTGAATATTTGAGTGAATTTTTTAAACAATTTTAAATAGAATGGTCAATGAACTCCGAGGTTAATAGTCTATCTTGGTAGAATATATGATATACGAGGGGCATATAAAAAATTAGCCGTTTTAACAGAGCAAAGAGAACAAATGCCACACTTTTCTAAGCTCTATTTGACAGCTTAAACAAAGAATATACAGTTCGTACAAACGCCCACTTACTTACTGACTTAATATCTGACCAGTAAAAGCCTTCATTCAAGATGACAACCTAGCTTCTCACACTATTTATGTTCTTTGTGTTAATTTATAAATGAGTGGTGGGTTCTACAGTTTAAAATCGACTTCGCACAACAGATTTTTGAGCAACTTTTCATGGCAATTTTCATTTACTCTCCAGCGTTTTGGGCGAAATCTGCTGAGAGTCAGTCACCGAAGAATTTTTTTTTTCATTTTTGTTTTTATTCGAGATCTCTGACCCTGAGTTTGAACCTTGGCTCACGTCTAATAAGCCAACATGCTATCTACTAGCCTATCAAGACTTCTAATGCCCCTTTGTTATGTTAACTGGCTTCTTGAATAGGATTCTTTCAATCCTATCAACTGCTTTAGGAGTTCCTTAGTCTCAGATGTGTTAAAATAGACCGCAGTGCATCCATGGCTAGGAATCAATTGTCATTCGGCAATTGGCACAGCAATTTCCTATTTATCCTCCAGAAATCCTAACCTCACTTCCTTCACCTCTTTAGTTATTTTTCTTAAACCTGCAACAAAAGATTTCATTCCTTTAGATATCCCTCTCTCTCACACAGCTTCTCTTTCAATAACTGTAAATAAATCACTCTCCATGTCCATATGAAGTTGTAGCTACACTTTCTCTTTCCTCGCACACACACTCACATCAGCACACAACAAGTACTTTTACAAACATATTTACACATGCATGCAGGCATACACATACACACACACTTTAAATGCCAAGTAGGTATAGCAGCAATAGCAGCAGTAGCAGCATTGGAAATGGAAACGGCAACGGGGTTCATTGAAATGCTACAGAACGATGCTGATATTTGTGTTGCGTTGATTGCTCACTTTAAGCTTAATTTTCGAATTTTTGGCATATTCATGCTTATCTTGGTACTTTTCATTTTCATTTTCATTTTCATTTTCATTTTGCTTTGGCTTTTCTTTTTTAATACTGTTCTCTTAGAGCCTTGTTACTGTTGTTGTAATTGTTGTTGTTGTTGCTGTTGTTAAAGCCATAGTTACACAGCTACCAGACACGAGTAAATGAAGCGCCATTTTTTCCTTCTTTAGAGAGTGTAACAGTGTGAGAAAACATGAGAGGAACAAAATGTTCTTCTTGGCAGTAGAATGACTAATGACAATAGAATATAATGTCTAATGACAAGGAAAGCGGTTCAATTGTATACTTTTCGGAACTTTACGTTACAAATCAGTTGACCGGAGTACTCATCTCACAAGCCATGAGTAAACTCAAGGATATTTTCTAAGCGAAAGCCTACTCCATCGAAGGAATTGCTCAATTTAACTTGCAAAGTAACTGGACCGCCGCGTATAGGTATGCCAACTGATAGTCAGGTCCTCAGGTAATATGAGGTTAACTCGTGAATAGTGAGGAAATAGGATATTACTGTGCTAAATTCTAAGAAATTTGTAAATTGTTCTGATGAGCCAACGAAAAGGGGGCGTCCGCGTTACGGGTCTCTTCAGCGAGAGAAGTTGCTCAAAAGGGTATACACGGTGAATGAGAAAATGAAGAGGAAGGTTCTCTTGAAGCCATTTGGATTTTAGACAACTTCTGTTGGGCAATTACAATGAGAAGAGCTACGAACTGTACAGAAGGAGTTTTTAGAATCATAGAGGAGACATTTTGATGCATATGAAGTAGGAAGAGTCCTAAAACTAAAGCAGAAGGGGACTGCAATTTTACACAAACTACTCCAGAGCTACTCAGGATCTGCTGTATAGAACTGTGAAGCCCTACAAGGGGCAAGGACTTCGAAAAACAGGCAGCAATTTGGATAATGAATTGTAAAACTCTCCAATTTCCTTATCATATGGGCACCAGGATCCAATAACACGCCATGTAATTGCAGCACGGATGAACTGGTATGACATGGTACAACCATAATACTCTCTGACGAATTCTCGACTTTGAGAATCCGTATAAGGGACTGCAAGCTTATAATTGACAATGCAAACGTCGATAGCAGGGAGGTGAAAATCTGACGCAGAAAATCTATCCCAAACGGAATGGACGACGCTTGATAAGGCTACTTAAACTCCAAACAATCGGTATACATTGCAGTATGACTGCCGGAATTATTACGGGACATTGCATTATGGGCACGCATGTGAGACGCATTGGTCTTGAGCACTTTGCAAATGATTTCTGCAGAAATAAGGAAGAGGATAAGATTGTTCTTTACCTACTGAGAACATGCCCGACACTATGTCAGGGAAGAAAGAGGCACTTTGGTGCCT
>QOCX01000596.1:79752-117022 GCA_005959815.1 Sarcophaga bullata | reverse complement strand
AAAAGAGAGATCGTATCGTTAATGGATACATGCGGTACGTATGAGGGTTTATGAAACGGAAATGATTATCGATACCAAAATACACCAAAAAAAAAAAAAAATTTTGACAACGACGATACACCACAGCTGGCTTATTAAGGCCACCTTCTATGAATTCGCCTTGCATTGAACAGTATAATTAATACGTTCAGTCAGTGATGCCAACAATTCAAAGGAAAAACGAACCAAACTATTAGTTAAAGAGGTGAATATAAAAATTGAATATATTTCTGTTTTTAATCTATGAATATATTTATTATGAAATTTCTACTTCAAGATTTTTTACCTTCATAAAGATAATAGTGAGAAAAATAAACAATAAAAATTTAAAATAATATTATTTTACAGCAATTGACACAATAAAAATATACATATAAATGCATTAAGTTTAAAGAACAATTATTTTCAAAAAGACTAATGGCCCAGTTAACCAAACGTAACGTACATTCATTTTTAAATGATAGTTAGGTAAACGTAATGTAACGTGCCGTACGTTCGTTTTTTAGCACTTTCTAATTAACAAAAAGGAAAGATCTGTATAATGGGCTGGTTACTCAAGTCTAAGAAACGTAAAAACTTACCGTACGTTGCAGTAAGAACGTTTGTGTAGTTACAGAGACGTTAAAAATGTGACATCTGTCAACGGAGAATGTAAATAAAAATAAAACAGAACACAAAGCAACATACATACGAACATAACACAGTGCAAAAAATTGGTACATGAAATCAGCTGTTCCGAAACAGTGATGAGTATTGTTAAAGTTTCTATAACGTTTTTAAAGTTCCTATAATGTTTTCTTTACAAATGGCTGTGAAGTTCGGTTGGTCTACACTGTAGACTCTACAGACAATCACAACTAATTTCCGTTTGAATGACTTTCAAATTCAGCACAGGAATCCAATTTTTAGTGTCTTATATCCTTAAAAAAGTTAACGTGAGATAATATTTTCCATGTCGATATTTGTTTTTCATCCAATACGATTATCAGAAAGAGAGTGAGGTAATCCTTGAATTCATCTCTAATGGTCAGGCATAGTGGCCTAACGGTTAAGGCGCCTTGGAGTATCATTATCCAATGGCTTGACAAAGTGCGCGACACAAAGTCTCCTTCATCATTTCAGTTTATAAACATCTTAACGTGGCTGTACTTTATCTTGACTTTTAATATTTATTACAATTATTTTAATATTTATAACCTATTATTTCTACTTAAGATTGTATGTCTCCAACTAAAGTAATAATTTAATGGTATTGCGGTATCGCCCTTAAGATTATAGAACTTAAATTTAACAAATAAATTAATTTCCTACACAATTAAATACTTCAAAAACAATATTAAACAAAAACAACAATATCATGCTGTTTATATATACAAATAAAATACAACAGTTTGTCAAGTTTGCCAAGCTAAAAAAATCATTTCATTTAACGATCAATATCAATAAACGATCCAATCAATAAATCAGTTCCTCCTCAAAAGATCGGCATCAAATAAAGAAATAAAATTACATGAGGTTCGTTCAGAAATCTGCAAAAAAATTGAATCTACCAAAATCTATTTTCAGAACTATTGTCCGGCTTTTTAAGTAAATAGCTTAATAAGGGTAAGTTAGAACGAGTAACATGTTTCGGGTGGGCCACTAATCCGTTTAAATTTGAACCATCGGTTATTTCGAATCTGGCAATACTTATTACTTGTGTCATTGTATTCTGTCACAAAATTCAGTTTATTATATCCACTGAACGCAATGAGAGTGTGAGTCACAGGTTACAATCAGATAGGAAAAGAAATTTGACAGTTAACCCTGTGATGAAAAAGAGATAGCAAATGTTACCAAAAAGTATTTCTGTTTCTCTCATATTGTGTGTCTATTTTGTTTATTTACTCTTTTTTAGCTTTTGGAGTTGACTTTTTATATTGCGCGTATTAATAAAAAACATAATTTTTATGTGAACCTATTAATAAATAATAATAAGAACTAATAATAATAATTAATTTTAACTTTTTCGTTCAAGAATCTAAAAAATATTGGCATCTTTCAGCAAAAAAAAAAAAAAAATTTAGGAGCAGTATGTCTTACTTTGATGTTGTAATATTTAACTTCTTAATTACTTTTTGCACAAGAAACTATATTCATTGTGACCGATAATCACCCACATTTCGATTAATATTTAAATGTTAAGGAATTTTTAAAATTTTCATTGAAGAAATTAAAAAATATTCCAAATTTTCTCTTTTTTAACACAAAATAAATATTTATTTACATTTAACTTTCCTGCTTTAACCGCCAATTTTTGTTCTGCATATTTGTTGCTTCTAATACATTTGCTTTCCAGGGCATTGCAACATTTTTTCTCCCTTTACATAAAAGGTTAAGCGGCTGCTATCAGCGTTTTTTAAACGTCAGAATTTTCCTCTCTGATTGCTCGCCGTAGTCTAGTAGGTAGTGTGTTGGCTTATTAGACGAAAGGCCAGGGTTCAAATCCCCGGTCAGACATCAAAAACGAAATATGAAAAAATATTTCTTCGGCGACTTCCTCTCAGCAGATTTCTGGCAAAAACTCTGAGAGTAAATAAAATTGCCATGAAAAGTTTCTCAAAAAAATCTGTCGTTCGGAGTCGACTTTAAACTGTAGGTCCCGCCACTCATGTATAAAATTAGCACACACAACATAAGTGGTGTGAGAAGCTAGGCCGTAATCCTGGCTGAAGGGTTGTAATGGCCAATTATGTATGTATGTATGATTGCTCGGTGGTGTGAATGAGAATCCATCCACATCAACTCGTCATCGTTCTCAAGAATTGAACATTTCACGGACCAATTTACGTTGAATTTTGCGAAAAGTTATCGGTATGAGGCCTTATAAAGTTTAATTGGTTCAAGAGTTGAAGCCACCTGACCATCCGCTTTTTTCATGGGCCAACGATGTCGATTTTGCAAAAAAAATCATAATTTTCATATTGGTGGGTACATTAATAAGTAAAATTGACGTATTTGAAGCTCAGAAAACCCACACATAGTCTTACGGAAACCATTGGTCCATATTCCTTTGAAAATAAAGACGACGCAACCATTAGGGTCAATGAAGACAACTATCTCACCATGATAACCAATCTTTTTGAAACCGTTCTTCATGGTATTGATGTGAACGATGTTTGGTTTCAACACTATGGTGCAACTGGCCTCACATCTCATGGACAATCGATTTACTGTGTCAAATGTGTCAGTACTTTGGAAAAATTTGATTATGTCTTATATGGACTTCATCAAATTATATTTATCTAAGTTAAATTCCATTAAGTTTATCTTTATAAATTGAATCAATATTTTTTGCAGATATTTATTATCCAAATAATTTTTATAACTGAAAATTGTTAGAAAAAATATTTCCTACAGCGGGTTCTGTCGTATAATATATGACAAAATTTAAGTTTAATTCTAAATTTTGCATGTTGGTTGAGTCCATAGTTGTAGCGTTTGTATTATTACAAATTGGTCAATAGAGTGCAAAACAGTGTTGTAAAATAGAAATTTTGAAATGGTGCTGAACTATAACTGAAGGAGAACTTTTTTGGATCAAATGGTACTTTTATAAAAAAATATTTACTTATACTCAATACACGTACGGAAAAGAATAGAAAATCTATCGACTTATACATGTTTCTCATATACAAAACAAAAATAGCTGATTCAGAACGTAACATAACATAGGCAGAGCAAATTAAATACTTACCGTAATTACATTACGGTTCGTCAAGCGTTCTGATTGTTTTTCGTATTGTAAAAATTAACATACATTCCGTGAACGTTTGACTAACCGGGCCTAAAGACTAATTCTACCTTTAGCATTACGTTGAACATGCTGCTAATGCATTAATAGTTAAAAAATGGCAAACCATAAAATGTGTAATAACAAAAAAGTAGTGAAAGTGTGGCGGGGGTACTTCGGTATTTTCGAAATTGAAAAGTACTGAAAAAAGTTCTAAGGTGTTGAGGTTTCCAAAACTGGTGCAAAATATTCTTTAATTTTTTTACGCTCCAGAAATCCCCAAAATGGAGATTATTTTTATATTATTATTATTTTGAAAAAAATTAGTTTTTGGGGCTTTTATTGGAGATGCTCGCTATATTTGGGGATGATTTGTTATTTATTAACATTCATTTTAAAGTTAAGAAAATTAACACATCGTTTTAATTTTTTTGTGTGAATTTGTTGGACTTGCACGTAGTAAGCAAAATTATGGGTAATTTGAGGTTTATAACTTCAAAGTCGGAGATAGAACTTTAAAAACAAGTTAATAGCTCTGGATAAGAGTGGTTTGAAGAGTCCTCGTTTCTGTCTTCCCGTTGTTGCTTACTTTTTGTAACTTTAGTTCATTTTGTTTGTTGTCAACTGTATCCTAAAATTTAACTATGCAAAAAATACTTTAAATATATCAAATATTTCAAATTTTTTTTTTCCTATTTTAGTGATTTTTTCTTTGGTTACAAAATTTTTTCTATCATGGCAACAATTGTAGGTGTATGTTTTTTCATTAAAATGAAATAAACTAACGTTGTAATTCGCACATTCTTTTTCCGTGTTCGGTTTGTATAAATGTAAATTAAACCTCTTGTTCGTTTATGTGCGTCAGGTGAGGATTTTGGTTGGTGGGGTAGTTTTCGTAGAAGTTTTGTGTGTGTGTATATTTGAGTATGCATTTGTTCTTACCTTACTTTACTGGATTCGGTCTTATACCCTGACGAACGTGGACTCTGCGTCCAATATGAACAAAAAATTACGTTTTGCTGTGGTGAATATCTGACGTAATAAGTTTTACAAGCAGCGTTGCCAGTAATATTTTTGGAAAAACTTTTTATTTCTGGGGAAAAAAACTTGTTTTTCCTCTGTTGGTGTTTCTATGCTAGTTTTACCCGAGACTAGTAAAATACAGAATAGTTTGTTTAAAAATGGAAATATTTCTTGTTGCCCTAGTATTGCATAAAAAATGAAATACACCTCTATTACGGTACTCCAAAAATACACGGAAATATTAACGTACCTGCACTTTCATTTTACACAGTATGACTGTGTGGTAATCTCGATTAGTGGAGTCAAAAACACTGAACGAATGAAGTACACGCAACTAACGTACACATAGTGGGTACTACCGTAATATACTATACTACTAATTGTGAAAATAGGTAGATTGAACCTCGATTAGCGGAGTCATTGGGTTAAAAATTTCAAATTGAACTGGAATATGAATATAGATTGTGGGTATCTACATATGTAGTGTTTATCAAAAATATAATCATGGCAGAAAGACGAATTCTTTCGAAAGAGATGCCGCTAAAAATTTAGTTAATTTATTTTTAATTATAATACAATTTACAAATTATGTTTGTAGCGTAGCATATTTATATTTGTAATTAAACTTTATATTATTTTATACTGTTACCGTTATACTACCGATTACCACTGAATTGTACGTCACTAGCATGTGTGACTCCCTTAGGATACAACAATGTTACTAGTTTAATACAACACTGCAATACGAAGTACTTTTTCGTTGAGTTTGAAAGTTACTTTGAATTAGCAGCGGTTTCTTAGGTTAATACGAGGAAAAGCCCATATTGAAATGAGTATAAAAGCAGTGCGCTCAACAGAACTTGTCTTTCCTGTTGTTGCAGGTTGAAGATGGGGGCTGCTTCGTGACAGCGGTGTAGGTGCGATTGGTTGACAAATTATATGTAGATATTGGTCATGATGGTGACCACAACCACAGTATAAACACCACAAATTAGAATTAGAATATTTGTGACTCTTTTCTATTATTGCAGGTATTCCTTTTAGTATTATATAATCAAATATTACTTCTATAATTATTTCTATAATTATTTGAAAATGGTTTCTCATATGTAAATAATATGGGCCAACTTATTTTTCTTTAATTCAGGGTTTTTTGTACTATTACTTTAATTTTAATTTTTTGAAATTTTAATTTGTTTATTTGCAAGAATTTCGTTTTCGTTAATTCAGAGAAGCCTATTGTTATAGATGTTTACATACACAGATGGTTCTATTTGAAGAAATCTGAGAATGCTTCAAAGGCTCTCTAAGAGTCTAGGTATCACTACCCGATCTTGGAAGGCTACAAAATGCTGATTCGCCACTTCCAATTAAGTGTTCCTCGCTGTGATTTAAAGATATAAAATAAATCTCAACGTATTACTACAGCTGCACCAAAAGAATGTTAGTGCGAGACTAAAAAAATCTGTTGCAAAAAACGTGACATATAATTTTATTTATAATTTAATTCTGTAACACAATTATAAAATAATTGCAGTTAAATAAAAATAAGATTTAGATTTATTTCTTTACTGCATTTTGCTTTAAATTCAAAAATAGGGCAGTAGACACTCAAAACCCATTAAAAGGTAGCTCGCGTATTTGACAGACTTTTCATTGAATTTTAATTAGGAGGTTATAGTTAGACCTTAAGCCAAAGTATGAATTTTTGATCAGTGCGTAGCTGAATTCTTAGCCGTAGTCGAAACGCATAATAGCGGTAATTGTCATTTCTTAGTTGTTATTTTTAAGTTACAATTGAAAAATCTTTACGTACTCATTTTTGATGGTGCGAGTTTGTTATACATATATGCTTATGTCTTTTGGACCCTCACCTGGGAATTGTAATTAATGAATTTTAAACACAAAATTGGTCGACTTAATTACGAAAACATAAAAAGTATGGAGAAATTAATTTAATTATTCATTAAGATAATTTTCCTTAGTTCGAAATTTTTTTTTCAGAGATGTTCAATAGCTTTGACACCTTTTTTAACCGAGGATAGACTAGCTACGTCTCTTCAAGTAGAACATAACCTTTTAATTATTGGCAAACATTTTTGAAATCATTGCTTTTTGCTGCAGGATTAGTGGGTGAGTGAACAGTAACATTGTTTTGACGTTGCATTGTTTTTGTCGGCAAATACTGTCAGTTTGCTAAAGAATGTTTGAAGCTTATATAGACTAAGGAGAAAACCTGGAGAGTTTTTGAGCTGTGAATTTTGGTATTTAAGATACATCTCGCTCCAGTTGAAAAATCACTGAAAAAGCATAGAAAACTATGGGTAAAGTGAGAAAGTCCGGCACTTTACTAGGAACTAAGTATTAATCACCAAATAGTGATTAACCATTTGAAGAGAATTTGATATTTGAGTAAATGAATTAACAGTAAAAAAGCTAGATTTGCCACAACACACACAGAACGTTCAGGGTTTTAAAAATATTGTACCATTGTTCCAATAAAACTTTTAGCATTGAGATTCAAATTGGTAGGTGAAGTTTTTAAATTTAAATGCAAACCGATAAATATGGCAAATAAGTCTTTTAAGAAGCGGACAGTACTTTTTTTTCAACAACTAATAATTTTTTCTTTATAACCTCTAATCGCCGAATAAAAATCTACGAGCCGTTATTTCAACTTGGCGTAAAACTTAACTTTAGATAAAGTGAACTTTAAAGTTATTTTTAACCTTTTTCGTTATTACAACTTGTAAAATTATGGCAGCGTCGGAGCAATATCAATAACTTTTCCACATTAAACAAGTTTTTAGAAATGCAGTGCTTTCCTTTTTGTTATGTTTGATCATTTTTAACTTTAAAAGTTACAGGTCGGAAAAAACCTGCCCTTATTTAAAGGCAAGTTGTAACAATGGCCTTGAAAAAATATAATTTTAACCAAACACTATAAACGTAACGCAGCACACACAAAAATCAAACAGATGGGTGTATATGGAGTGATTATTTTAAAGGCAGCACGACAACAAGCAACAATTTTGCTGCTTTGCATTAAGGCTAAATTCTAGTGCTATAAACAAATTTTTAATAGTAATAACTTTGTGGCAGCCCTTTTATGTTATATTATTTTTAGTCGTAATCATATAAGGGAAATGGCGGCATATGGCTTTTGGTTGAAGACCCATAACGCCTAAAGTAAAAGCTTTAAAAATCAAAAAAAAAAAATCCTGAATGCATAAAGTAGCAAAGTATCCGTTATTATATTTGCCTACGCATCAAGTTTGTCTTAAACTGAAGCTATAGAAGTTCTTTATTTTTGCATGAAACTTGAATCATATCCAGTGAAAACTCTACTAACGAACACCTCCCGTAGGCGATCACCTCTTTTAAACGGATAATTTTTCTAGTTCCTTCGTTTTACAAGAATTTTTAGAACAGATTACTCTCTTCTAGACGGACACTCCAGTGGCCGGACGCGGACACTTTTTTTCCATAAAATACCTCCAGTAGACGGACAAAATTTAAAAATGTTAATGGATAAATAATATACATACATACCCACAGCAACACATATAAATTGTGTGATTCCCCTTTTTAGTATCATTGCCAGATTGTTGTGTAGTTTTTTTTTTATATTTTTTGAATGTGTTCATTTGCGTGAAGCGTTAATTGCGTGAAGCGTTAGTTATTGAAGAATTTTTATTGTAGGATAGTTGGACGAAATTCCCTTACATTAAAAGAAAAAATTAAAATAATAAATGTGCAAGAACAAGAAAAACTTTCAGTGCGTGAAATTGCAAAAGGGTAACAAAACAAAACACTTTGACAATAGGTGCTAATGTGAATGTTTTGTTCAAGATTTCATATTGGGAAAATTTAGGCTGCAAGTATTTTAAAAAATAAGGAAAATCTTAAGGCCGTATGGCAATCTGGAGTTTACATTAATTATAAAAAGAATTGCCTTTCTACAAAAGGATCGGAAGTTGACAAGACCTGTTTTGAAGATGAACCAAAAATTTGCCTATATCTAGGCCAATTGTGAAGGCTAAGGCTAAAGAAATAGCTGAGAAAATAGATTATTATGGGTTTTCTGCATCAAATGGGTGGCTAATAAAATGGCGTAAGCGACATAATAATAGCGGACGTTATTCCTGAAGATATTATGCAATTTGAAATTTCTTCAGTATTAACAATACAAACAGAAGAATTTCATGGATGGAGTTGACGTTTTGCGTTAGGTCTTCATCCGATGTAGTTTTTGTAGTCAGTTATTTAGTTTCATCAAATATGCAGATAGTAATTCATCAGTAATTTTTGCCTCAATGTGGACCATGCTCGAGTTCTTTTTGTATTTTGACTATTGGACGTTTCAAAAGCAGTTTTATATCATTGACCTTTATATCGGTGCTGTTGTTTACATTACAATTAAAAAATTATGTTTATTATTCGACTAAAAAATTTCGACCATTTCTCGGTGTACTGCATTGTTAACAGTTAGCACACTTCCACTAGGCTATCAGGATTTATTATTCCTTTATATTAAAAAAATACCGCTGTGTTATTTCTCTAACCAATTTTGCAAAAATCTCTGCGATTTTGCTATATCCCATCTAACTTTATAAATTTATCCCTGATACTGTAGACTTTGCTGTAAAAAAGAGTCGTATGATGTGCCAATCCCAGTGCCAGTCACTTAATACTGTTAGAGAGGTAAATGTCAAATTCTTGATCTTGAACTGTATCATTATGAATATTTAAAAGCTTGGTCTTTAAATGTAAAATGTGTTTGAATTTAATTTGCGTAATGTTTAAAAAGTGTATTTATAACCATATGCATGTATTCATCTTAAAAAAAAAAAAAATTAAAAAGATAAGCATTTTTATAATTCAGATATTTTTTTTAATCAAATTTGTTTGTTGTATGTAAAATACAAGTAATGAAACTATTTATTTTATTATAGTAATGTATGTCATAACTAGTCACTATTACAATACTTAGTTATATGTAAAGAATAATTATTTGTTAGTCTAAATATGATATAATATATGTATATTATGTATGTATACATATATGGATGTATACAGTATAATATTTACTTATATCCTTACAATGTAAAATATATGTAAATATACTTGAATGTAACAATTATGTATTAATATTTTATTAAATATTGCTATAAAATAATATCCTTAATTTATTAATTCTTTCAATACTTGTAAATTAATTAAAAAATGAAATTAAATAGTTAATATGTCAGTATATGTATGTATGCATGTATGTGAATTGTTACCTTGTACAAATGTGATTTAATAGGCTTTTGTATACAATTTAATAATAATTTGTTTAAGTCATGTTATTAATTACAGTTTTTTTGTTTAATTATTGAATATTAATTAATCTTTTCAAGACAAAATTGTATGAACTATTAAATATTTTAAATAGGTTTATTTTTCATCTTCTTTAACTATTATTGTATATATTATGGCAGTTGTATAATTAAATTATACGATTTTTATAAAGATTTTACATTATACCTATGATTACAATAATTTACATATTATATCTACATACATACATACATACATGCATATAAGTACTTATGTACGAGTTTTAATATTTACATTTATGGGACAGCGTTTATTGACTATGTCGAATCTAAAAGCCTAAGGCATAAAAAATACTCAATGTTTTTAACTAAATTTACTATTAACAGAGCACAAATATTAATTTTGATAGTTAATATATGCTAAATACTCTTCACTCTACTTCTTCTTTCTTACATTCATATATCAATTATTACATATGTATATAACCTTCTTATATAATTCGAAACTCAGATTTACAATACAATACCTGCTGAGATATGACTTAAGGTCTAGCTAAAATGTGTGAAGATTTATTTATTTAAATGTATACTTTTAGAAAGTTGGGTATTAAAACTAAGTTAAGTAAAGGATTTTATGTTCTACACCACCATAACACTAAAATAACAAATAAATACTCTTATTAGGAGAAATTAATACTTATTAAATTTTTTTTGTAAAATATAAACCTGTAAACAACAGGATTATATACTTTAGCCAAGATTCTTGTTCTTATTTACAGATGTTTAAATTATCATTAAAAATAAAAATAAAAAAAAAAATGCACGCATTCTAAGAACAAAATTGTTTTACTTGCAAGCCTTTCAAAAGGTTAAGTGAACTACAGAATAACCTTGGTCCGAAAAAAATTTACTTTAATCAACTTATGGCACGGTGTATAGAAAGTACTACAGATATTTCTAAAAATTAACCTTTTCAATTAAAAAATTCACCAAACAGCACAAATTAAACAATGCAATTAAAACCGAGTCATAGCAATTGACAGCAGAGTTGAAATATTGATCAATTTACACAAGCCGTTGTATCGTTGTATTGAGTGTATTGTTGGACGAATATACAACAGTTTATGCTTGTTGTTGATAATTTTCATGTAAAAATCCTGTACACTTATACACATATTTTTCATATGTAGTGTTATCAAATTGTGTGAATGAAAAAAATGTTTTTTCATATGTTTTTAAAAAGTTGTGTTGGTTTTGTGCTATCAAATTGTTTGATTGCCATTTGGAATTCGAAATACACAATACAGCGTAGCATTAAGCTTTCGCAAATAACCAAATATATTCAATACAACATACACGATACAAAGTCGTATGAATTGGCCATATATGTTTTCTTATGAGTTTTATTTTTCGTTCATTATTTCTTAGCTAATGCAACGCATACTATTCTATAGACTTTTAACTATTTATGTATTAAGTACACAAAACAGACAAAACAGACATCAAATGGTTTGTTTTTTTCCAAAATTTTTTTTGTTTTGTGGAGGCATATTCAATGTATGTCAAAGTAAGTCAGTAATAATACCGAAGTTCAAAGTAAAACGGCTTCTATGTGACTCGGCATTTATTTTTCTATTATAGTATTTTTGTCTGAAAAGGCTTAAAAATTCATTTAGACTTTTTGTTCTCGGAAATACTCTTTACTACAATAATTATGTAGATCTATTGCACTACAAGTTAGCATATTAGGAATAGTCGTTTACCGCTGATAGTTATTAAGCTGTGGTCATAATGGATAAATGATTTTTTTTTATTGAAATTATAGAACAAAAGTTGAAATTCAATTTAATAGAATAAGTCCGATGTATTTTAACGCATTGAAAATATGTCATTAAAAATTGTTAATCAAAATACGTTTGTATATAGAAAGCATGGCTATATCGCAGTTGAACGAACTTAACTGTAAATTCTTTAACAGCTTAGTATTGAGTTTTGTTAATATAGTTTTAAAAACTTATTTTTAATTTTTAGTTAAATATTAATTTTTTTATTGGATTATTCTGTATAGATGTACACAGAGGCATAGGATTTGTTATCAATATTATGAATATATGGGTATGTATGTATATACAATAATTAAATATGCTATGTTATCGAGTTTAGGTTATAATGCAATACATATTTATAAAAAAAAAAATTATATGTATTTAGACTAATATATATATAGTAAATAAGTACTTTATATGCCAATATATTTTATATCTTAATTCTAAATATTTACAATTGTATTTATAAAAATAGTGTTTTGAAACTAGTTGCATACTCGGATATGATGCGATGTACTATACATATGTATGTGTCTATATGTGGATATATAGGTAGATAAGTAAATAGTAAATGCCAACAAAGAACTGAATTGTTATCTATTTAGGTTATTGGTTTCAAATATTGTTTTTTGTTTTTTTTTGTTTTTAATATCACAATTACGTATGCTACGTCTATGGAGAAATATCTGGTCTATGGTTAGACGAAATGTGCGCCTAATATTGAGGTGGCGATTCACCTCCTGAGGTTATTTTTTGTACTCTGCTAACGTCATCGTAGGCAATGGAGAAAACACTTTTCTTTTCGGCAATAGGATTTCGACGACCCATACTGTTCAGTAGGGAATTCATGGCTATACCAGAATCATGGTCATCTTCGAGAGTGGCCGCATTAAGTTGTTTTTGTACGTTGGATGAAGAGGTGGTTGTCGAATGTGTGGTATTCGGGTCCTCAATGTAGAGGTTAATTTTCGAACCGGTGTTTGTAAGTTTTACTTCGTTTTCCTTAATGGGTGATGGCTTTGGTTTGGGTTTTGTTGTGCTGGATTCTCTGGTGTCGGCAAATGTTGGCGGTGTTTCTGGGTATATGTAGTGTGGCAGCTTGGTAGGAGGTACAGGAACTTCGGGATTATTTTGACGTTCGAATCGATGTTCAGAATGTTGTACCAAAGGATGGTTTGTGTCCGTTTCGATTCGAGGTTTTAGTTGTTTATTTTTCGCAATATCTTCTTTCAGTAGGCGATTGCCTTTTAGTGGAGACTTGCGTGGAGCTGGTTCAGGTTTAAATTTAGATTCGCCTTGATTAGTAGCCGTTCCATCTACGTGCTTAATGTGTAGACGAGTTTTTGATATTTTTTTTTCGGGTCCATTAACATTTTGCAATTTTTTTCTTGCTGGCTGGCTGCCTTTGGTGGATGATTCAGTTGATGTTCTTCCACTTATAGGAGGTTTTTTCTTGTCGTAGTACCATTCCATATATTTCGGAATGCTGCCTGCCCTAGCGCGGCCATATGAACCTTCATCGCGATCCAGTAAATCAGTTTCACTATGAGAAACTTGGCTCTCCTGTATTTTAGCCGTTGTAATTTGAGTCCCATTTTCTAAAGATGATTCATAGTTTGTTATCGATACTCGGTTTTTTGGAGGTTCAGATGCAGTTTCTTTTCTTTTGATATTGCGTTGCGAGGTATTGCTGGCGCGAGAACTATCGCTGCGCGATAAACGTGGCTTTGGTTCTGGTAACAGATCGGTTCGGTTTTCAGAAGAAGATCGTGAATTTGAACCATTGTGAGCGTTCATATTTCGGTCACTTACATGAAATTCAAATCGATGTTGTTGAGATGAATTTTGTTTTAATCCTTTCTCAGTTCGTCCATGGTGATTGGGAGTAAAAGCGCTGCTTTTAATGACAATTTCTCCCTCATCAGAGTCATTGGAATAATCAGCTTCATCATCAAGGGGCAGATATTCTTCTTCGTCTGACTGATTATTGTAATAATCCAATTGTTCCACCCGTATCTTTCGTTTCTTCTTCTTCTCTTTCGAATCATAGGTTTCCTCCAAAGAGTCTGAGATTTCCATGAGTATATCTCGATTTAAAGGTTCCTTGTAATGAGAAGAATTTTGTTTTTGTTGCTTTTCTTCGTTTTTAAGGCGTCTTAAAATGCTGGCTTTCGTTTCACCATTATTTCGTGGAGGTTTTTTTGGAATGGTTCGTTTCCGAGCCTTATAGTATTCTTCGTCTTCTTCTTCCTTGATTGGGGTTCGGATTTTCCGTTTTACTTCTTCCACCATAACAATTCGTCTACGCGGATGGCTACCATCGCGATATTTTCCGCGCTTTCGAGGCTTTCGTCGCTTTATGCAATAAACTACTCCGTCAGGACTGTTTGGTGAACTAAGGCGGATGTATTCATAGTCCTCTTCATCCGAAGCTGAATCATCATTTTCACTACGTGCCCGCCGTCGAATCGTTCTACCTTGTGTACCTACCGATGTCCTTTGCAAAAAACCTTCATCCATCTCTGTTTGAGTGCAAGCTTCACGTTCCGTCTGGGTTGCAATTGCCATAGACTGACCAGGCAGACTTTGTGTTTCGAGAGCTACGTCATGTTGCACATACCTATTTTCGACTTTTTCTTTCTCCATAAGAATTTGTCTGAGAAGCTCATTTTGCTGCTTTAGCGAATTCTCTAATTCTTGAGTCAATGATTGATTGGAAGTCGCTGGCTGCATCTGATTTGAAAGTCCATCAACTTGCAAAGCGTTCATTGCAACCTGTGCAGGTTGTGTATGAATGACTTTCACCTCTGGTTCCGTTTGAGAGTAAACTATACTATTTGGACCTGACTTACCCAAAGGGAAAGTATCGCCCTTTAAGGTGGAATTCTGTTGTATTTCATTTGGCATTGCCTGAATGTATGTGGCACCCGGTACTATTTGGTAGTGCTCACGTATTATCTGTTTGCCGTCGGGTTGCTCTTCTATAAACCGTCTCATAAGAATCTCCTTACCAGTATTATCGACCATTAACAATTGAGGATGTGAAAGGTTTGTGTTCTTTAATGGAACATTAACGTATATGTTGTCATCATCTGCCCCACCAGCTACTCCTGCTGCAGCTGCAGCATCTCGTGTCCTATCGCGTGTCATTAATTGTAGGATTTCAACATTTCCGTCTTTTATAAAGAACTCTCTCTTATTTTTAAAACTACTTCTGGCAGTATTATAATCAATATCACTTCCTCTGTCGATTTCGTGCCGTCTCATTGAATCATCATCAATTTGATGGCGTTGTGTAGAAATCTCCTCACTCTCGTAGTGTTTTCTTTGTTGGCGATTTGCTTTGCTGCGACGAAATTGTTCCTGCTGCTGTTCTTCGTTATCCTCGTCAACTAGTTCGCGTTCATCGATAACGTCTTCAATATAGACATCGCGATCATTAATAAGATTAGTTCTAGAATTATGAAAATTAAGATGAGTATCGTCTTTGGCTGTACGGGTGTTTCTGAAAATGTTTAATAAAATAACAATAAATAAAATCAAAATAATTCTACCCTCCCATTGTCTAATATTTATTCGAACTCACTTTATTTTAACTCTTCTTTGATGTTCTTCGGCTGATCGAATACGACGAGTCTCCTCGGAATGCGACCTGCCCTCACCCACGTTTGTTACATGCATAACACCTAAGTTTTCGTCAAACTGTTGGCGACCATTGTGGAACTCCCAACGGGTAGGCTTCGTTCGTGGATCGGTCGATTTGTCCGCGGACCAGGCCTCGCGTCTTCCCATCCACTCGGCGACCTTAAAAATAAATTTTATTTTTCTTTTACTGCTTTTGGTATTTTAAATTAAGAATGCTTTAGTAGAAATCAATTTCACGGTTTTCATTAAGATCAATCAAAGCAGTTATATTATGATGTAAAATAAATTTATATATGTATATGTATGTATATGATATATACGCTTTACATTTAATTGAACGTACTCATAGATATATTCAATAAACATATAGCCTTACCAACTACAATATGCAATAGTTTTTATGTACATTTGCAAAAAGCAAAATCCAACGCTATAAGATATGATGATAGTATTTGAATGCGCCTGTTTGAATCCAACTATAATTCATTTAGCTTTTCTAACTTTTAATATTGATTGTCACGGATCTTCCAGAGGGAACTTCCGAAATTTGACAGTTTATATCGACAATCTTGTTAAAGCTAGAGTTGTCAAGTTATTTATTCAGTCTGTTTTTCCAAATCATCATTATTTGGCAATTTCCAAGAGGATAAAATCAACTCCATTAGTTTAGTAAACGCCGCTGCTGCCTGTACGAATATATAGAAGACTCCGAGTTACGCAATTTCGCGTTGCTCACAACTACTCGGTCTTTCACAGAGCATAGATAACGATTTGAGTTTGCTGAATAGACAACGGAGGCAATTGCCAACTGGCCCTAATTTTCATCGAGCCCTAATCATCATCTTCAACGATGAGTGAACAGATGAAATGGTCGATTTTGGGACGTTACTAACTCACATAAGATTCAAGAAGATTCTCATATTTCTTTGAGAAGTGCATTGACTAGGCAATCAGTGTTAACAGCGAGCACTGCGTCGATGAGTACCAACTTTTTTTTCGGATTGGGTGAACTGAATATGAATAACATGTAGTTTCAAAAGAACCGCGTTACGTGCCATACATACATACATCTCATGCTGTGTATATCGGATATTTTGCACGAACGATCGCTTCCGTGATCGTTTTGACACCCATTACGCTATAAACACAATAAAAGCAACCAAACACATTAATTTCTCAAAAATAGAATATTTGAGTGCATATGGAAATGATAATTTTTAAGGTAACGTGATAACAAGCGAATGTTTGTTGTAAAAATGCTGTGTTTTTGCTTTTTTAGCATTCGTATTTTTCTGTGAGGTATTCTGAAGTTTAAGGAGCCACACAAATCACAGCGATAATCAAAGCCAAGATAACCCATATCATAAAACATAACTCAAAGTCGTAGCCCTTTTTAATGCGCATTCCACACATCATGGCACCAATATTGTCTAATAATCTTTGATTTAGTATAATGCATATGTAATTTAAACAACTTAAATTTCTCTCTGTTTACCAAACTAAGCAATCTCAGATAGAGTTATCAATTGCTTACTTTACCGTCTTAAGATCTTAACGTTGTTTGTTTTTTCTTTTGCTTTTTCAGTAGTATTGTCAAGATAAATTGTTCATCTTAGTATAGATTTCTCTTCCTCTTGCATTTGATAAATTAAATTTAGGATGTCTGCTTAGAAAGTAATATAACTTGTAATCGATTTTAATTGTTTAATTACACGGTGCGATCGTGAAAATACACCCGAGTAACTATATATCCTAAGTTGTTCAGTAAGTTGAGTAGAATTCAAAAATACTTTTTTTTATATTTCTCGAGTCCTCCAAACATGTTTTATTTGATAAAAACGATTTTTTTGATCTTTTTACACAAAATTATTGATTACCCAAATATGTGTTCAACCTATAATAAAAATCTAAAGTTTTTTAAAAGAGGAGAGATTAGCATTTAAAATGGTATGCATAAACGTTTTGTTCAAACTTATATGTTATGAATTTTGATGGGGTAAACTTGGAAAATATTATTTTTTTCTTATTTTTTCAAGTTTGGCCATTCTTAATTGCAAAATTTAATTAAAACAAGTGGTGCCATTCTTAAAGTGCATTCTTTTATGAAGAGTTTGACACTTTGTTTGATAAAATCCGACAAAAATTACCTTAGTTATTATTTTAAGAGCATAACAGTTGACTTATATTTTCTTTATATATGTTGTCTTATCAAATAAACTTTAAGTTAACAATTTTCAATGTTTGATGAAGGATCTTAATTGTTTATTGGAAAATGTGTCATTTTTCCGTTGCGCAAAGCAAAATAATAATATTTGCGCAAAAATCAAAACTCATAACATATAAATTTGAACAAAATGTTTATGCATACCGACTTAAAGGCTAATCTATTACCTTACCAAAAAAAACTTTAGATTTTTAAAATAACTTGAAACATATTTGGGTAATCCATAATTTGGTATGAAAAGATCAAAAAAATCGTTTTTGTCAAATAAAACAAGTTTGGATGGTCCAAGAAAAATAAAAAAAATAGTTTTGAGTTCTACTCAACTAACTGAACAACTTAGACTAAGTAGTTACTCGAGTGTATTTATTTTTTTATATTTTGTTGCATAGTGTTATTATATATCAGTTCACTGATAGTAATTTTTAATTACAATATACATACATACAAAATATATTTTAATTATTGTATATACGAGTATATCATAATAATAGAGCAGAGAGGCTCATATATTGTGTGCCTAGCACACATAATTATTAAAAAAATTCTTAAGTTTTGAAGACTAAAAGCTAATTGATAAATGAATTAATCAACGTAATTTTTAATCAGAGGCATTCAAATGTTATATAGGGATCAGCGTTGTATTTTTTCTGCTTGATACGTCATGTATAGTAGTATGTATATGCAGAAATATTTATTTTGGCAGTAAGACCTTTAGAAATAAATATAAAATATACTATATTACCAAAAACTGAAGAGTGGTTAATCTAGTTTTCTAGCAAAAGTGAGTGAGTGAGAGTGATGTTAATTTGATTAATATTTTTGGCGACACCATCTTAGGTTCCATTTCACTTGACAAACGGAACTTTGAATAGTGACAATTTTTTTTTGTTTTTTTTTTTTGTTTTTTACATAATTAAATAGATTTCTTTGTTTGTAAATTGTTAATATTTTAAAAGCACAGAACCAAAATTTAGCTAAACTAAATACAAAAACCACTACTTTCATTCACAGATTGCAAATAAGGAAATAAAAAATGAAAAACTTAAAAAAAAAAATTGTGCATTTCGAATATTATTTTTTAATATTTTGCTCAATTTAATTAAACCCGCTGGAAATAACAACAATAGCAAATAAGTGAGGTAAACTATTTCAGCATACGTTTACAAGGAAAAAAAAATATATATATGTTGTATATATTGTATATAAAATTGTAAAATTGTACTACACTTGCCACAACTAAAGAAAGAGATCTAAAGTGATGGTTTATATTTATTCTATCGTATATAAAAGCTCATAGAAAGATTTGCAAAATTTTTATTTTTGTATCAAAATCTACCTGAACAGATTTTGTTTGTTTTCCATTTGCCATTTCCCTATGCACTAGATGAACGTCGTCTTCAGTTCTACTGATATTAACTATTCTTTTGCTACAAGAGAAAAATAAAGAATTATAATAGAATGAATGAATGAATATATGACTCGATGAATGGATGAATGGATAAATTGATAAATAGATGAATGGACGAATGGATGGATGGATGAATGAATGAATTATTGATCGGATGAAAGAAGGAAACAATTAATTGAATTCATTTTGAACATCTATCCATAATTGGCCAAAGATTAAATGAATGAATAGTTACTTAGATATTCCGAGTATAATATTATGCACACATGAATTGTCGTGATTTTAAAATGATTTGTGAGAAGAAAATTACTGTTATGATGCGTATATGGCCAGATAAATCGTTATCGAACATTCAATGAAATATTGAAAAAAGCGAAGATACACAACAAAAAATAGTTCAAATGTTTTAGAAGCCCTTATTGTTTCTTTTTTTTTTTTTGCAATACGTTATTTACAGCAGCATATAGCATTCTATGTCGTCCGTATATTATATTTAAATATAACCTCAAAAAAAAAGGTTTGCAGTTTTGAATGAACGTTTTTATTGAAAGAACGAAATTCGAAAATTTTAATTTAATTTACAATTTATTATCGATTACAATCATGATAGATTACAATCACATTTTATTAATGACAAAAAAATATGAATTTTGTTTGAAAATAACAAAAACAAATTTGCTGGTTTGTAATTTTTTTTTATAGAAATGAAAACGATTTATAAAATCATAAATTTTTTACATTTGGAAATAAATTTCTGATTATAAATTAATTTGAATTTATGTTTACATTTCCAATTTCATTGGAGATTTATGCAATGATAATTGTATGAAACCTTAGTAGAATTTTAAATGGAATATTTATAATCAAAATGAATAAAATTAAACTTATTACTTTTAAGTTCGATTGATTTAAATTAAATGTTGTGGATTATTATTGCTAAATTTAAATAAAACATGGAAGAGAGAAAATTAAATAAAGTCATATAGATACGAGTATATCAACGATTTTTAATTATAATAGCATTTAAAAATATATAGAACAGTGAACTAGAAATTTAACAATGGTCTTATCAAATAAAAGACATTTTAAAACGGAATATAAATAGAATATTGTTGGATGTCAAGTGATCTTTATGTCCTGTGTTCAATTTAAATTGATTGTTCGATATTCGAATAACTAACTCTCAGTCTTAAAAATATAATTAATTAATAAAAGTTTTTATGAAAAATAGAACCTACCTTGTTGCACCATATAGAGGACACCAGGAGCATATGCAGCATAGTAGCAGAATGAGTATAGTGAGAGCTACTAGTGTAGCGAGCAGAATCAATAGCCAGAAGAGTAATTTGTTTTCTGCTTTGTATAAGGTCTGCAAAGGAGTAAGATCCTATTTGAAAATGTATGGAATTGAATGGATTTATTAATAAGATAAAGGTATAGCTTACATCTGTTTGACTGGTATCCGTTTCACGGCCAGTCATGATAGCGAAAGAACTATTGTGTTGAGAAAGACGCTGCTGTATCTGAGAGATGTCTACGACTGATGAACTATCGTAGAGTACGGTGGCAGTGACAACACTCCTATCTTTGATATCCGGATTACCTGATGGTGGTATGTTTTGTGCTCCAGGTTCATCTGGCTTTAAAGGACGAATTTCGTGTATTATTACTTTGCCACCAGTAATGGTGGACAAAGTTTCTTCAGTTTTTTGTTTGTCTGGATTTAATCCAGGTACTACGAATGTGACGACTCTGGTACGACTTTCTGGCGGATATATCCGAATAGTTGTGGTACTTGAACGAACTGGGACACCCAAGTCGTATGCACGAGCTGTTAATATGAAAATATTCTGATCTTCCGTTGAAGACGTTGCCTGTCTTCTATTTCTTGATGTTACTTCCTTTTTGGCACGAAAATTGATTTTTTCACGCACAGATAATTCTCCGGTGATTTTATCTAACGCAAAATTATTGTCATAATTGCCATTGATGATCTCATAGCGAACTTCATTATTAGGAGCTGTTGCGTCTTTGTCTACGGCATGTATAATAGCTGGTGTTGTAAAACTTTTCAAATCGGGCGCCAGTATGAATTCATAAACGTCCTTTTCAAACGTAGGCGTTTCGTCATTAACGTCGATTAACTTGATTACTAAAGGCACTTGGGCTCTGTTACCGGTGCCATCATTATCTCGAGCCTCAACATACAAATGATATTCAGGCATGACTTCACGATCAAAACCATGATTGTTGGTGGAGACGGTAATTAAGCCTGTTTCGGCATCCAAATTCAGTGAAGTATTTAGATAACCCAATATTGCGGTATAACGTACTCGTCCACCCATGCCTGTATCCACATCATCGGCATGCACTTGAACTACTTTCGTGCCAACAGTTACGTTTTCCTGTAATTCAACGGTGTACACCGGCTGTGTAAATACTGGAGGATTGTCGTTAACATCGTTAATGTATACAGTAACATTTACAATGGCTGACAGATTAGTTGCAGGTCCCAATTCCTGAGCCAGGATTTGAAATTCAACTGTTTGACGTTCTTCATAATCTAGTAATATATTGTCCCTAACTCGTATAAGGAACGAAGCACTACGCTCAGCTACATTAGGTGAAATTTCAAATGTTCCATTGTTATTCAGTAACGTCAATGAGAATACACCGTTTTTTCCAGTATCGTCGTCATAGACCCGTGGCACGTACGGATCAACAAACGTAAGGGCAGTACCTTGTGGTGCATTTTCATCTACTCTCGACACATAGCTGAAAAATACAAAGAAAGAAGAAGCGATTAAATACAAATATTAGGAAAATTAAATTCCAGGCTTTTATTTAATGGACCAAGGAATAGCATCAAATATTAACTTGATACGATTAATAATTTGTATTATTTATTGTTCTTGTTGTTGTCGGTGTATATTTTTATTTTTGTGGCAAAATTAGAACAAAAAAAAAATCACCAAAAACTTTGAAGCTACACAGCTATTATGCTAATGGTTACATGAAGATAAAGCAAGACAATCGCTAAATTTTGAATTTATGCCCAGTGCGATGCCATGATCGAATGTAACCATCAACCAGTTCATTATAATGAGTATGAATGAAATGATGTTTATTTCTTTGGTTTTTTTACTTACTGATCGTTCTCAAAATATGGTGGCGAATTGGTACGTTCGGGTAAAAAGAATGCCAATTGGACGGTAGAAGCCATAGCTGGCGGTTCGTCACGACCAACCTTAACCTCTTCCGCAATTACTGTAAGCAAGACGGGATCGCCCACATGCGTGATTGCAGCGATATCCTCTAGAGGTCGCATCAGAAAGATTTCGCCTGAAAAAACAACGAGAAAAGAAAAAGTACGAACAGATTTAAAAAAGAACTAAAAAACACAAAGAATAAATAAATAAATGTATCTATTTACATATGTGTGTATACTGTGCATGGAAGAAATGAATAAACTAAGAATGTTGTAATAACGAAACAGAATTACGTACATAAGAGTATATATATACATACATACATACATACATACATACATACATATATAAACACAAACATTGGGTTAAACATGAAAATAATTTTCTGTTTTTGGCAGTGGTGGTTGCTATTGCAAATTCTACTATGGCAAGACCATAGAAGTTAAGCCAGACTAAGACAAGCCCGACGGAGACAAGGCAAGACTACAAAGTTATGGTTACGACGACAGCTTATACTCATGTACTCGTACTTGATGAGGTCGACGTCATTGTTAATGTTAGATGTGATTTTCTTGATGCTGTTGTTGTTGTTGTCGTTTTTTTTTTGCTGTTACTGCTGCCATTGTTGCTGTGTTTGTTTGATATATTGTTACAGTCGCCTTTTTTTAATTTTAGAGAATTCGTGATGTTGCCATTTTTAATGATGGCTTGAATTTCAAAATCATCCAAAAAAAAAGAACTTTAGAGCATTGCACTTTTTTAAAATCTTGTAGGCACAAATTGTTCAATGACGACACTTGAAGAAATATGAGTTTTGTTTTAAAATGTTGTAGTACGAAAAAAGAATCATTCATAACGATTTCGAATTTATTAAAATAAGAATCGTGTAAATTGTATTTTAAATTTTGTTTGAGTTTTTAGTTTTAATTGAATTGAATTGAAATAGGTCCTCTTATCCAAAGGAATAAATTAAAGTTTACAAATTAATAAAGAAGCAATAATAAATTGTACTGTTACGATTTATTCTTCTTCGCTCTGCTTAAATTAAATCAATTCTTTGCAATTCTTTAGGGTTAAGCATTTCAATAGACTTAAATTTTAATTTTTATATGTAAGTTCATTTAAGGAAATAGATCCTTTTTGCAGTAAGAAGTTTCACTTAGGCTGTCATTTAGGCCCATTGTGATATTACAATCTAAAGTCAAGCTGGGACATTCCGAAGAGAACTGAGCCAAGCCCATACTAAATCTTAAGCATATCCAATAATGACAAAGACCAGGGATTGGTCATGGAGCATGAAAGACAATCTATTCCTTCTCTCCAGACCCCTAGATTCAGCAAAAGTCATTTATTCGTAGGCCGAGATTTTCCGAATGCCTACCAAAAGCGCAGTAACCCGTAACTTGTATGGCCATGTGATTTAAAGATAGAAGTGAGTTGGCCCTTGCATTATCTATACACGCTTAGCAGTGACGCGCCTTTGAATGATTCGAAACGTCCTTGAGAAATGCTTGGCATTCATGGACAAGAAAAATATGTTAGGGGCTAAGTTGTATTTTTCATTGAAATTTCCGCCACCCAACAAACATTGCTCCCCCTTTGAAATGGCCATAACCTCCAACTAGAAACCACTGCAGTGATCAGGCCATCTATAAGAAAGTTTAATATCATAACCCTTTATGAATAAACTACAGCAGACTCTGTCACGAATATTTAAAACATCAGTATAAACCTCAAGAACTCCATTAGGATCTTTAAACCATAAAATCCCAGTTGAAATTCAGAAAGAAAGAACCGTATGATAAGCCTTAATGTGTGTATGCCCTCCCAAAACAGCAGACTATCTATAGTCTAGGTATAACCAGTATTTAACTGGATTGAGTATTACAGCTACCAACTCATCCCTCAATTTTAATTGGAGGCCAATTGAGGATAGCAAATATTAAGATTATTGATTAAAAATAGAAAAGGACGATATTGGTTATTAATAGTCAATGTAATGAAATCTTTTATTCTTTATTAAATAAATTCCATATACATTAATGACGTCACTTTATTTAAGTATGTGTGTTACATTTTAAAAATTCAGTTAAAAATATTGAATATAATATTTGGTCTACAACACTGCCCCTGAATAGTTAGTTTTATTTTTAGTTTACATTTTTCATTAAAATACAGAAATTAGGAATAACATTTTTTATATGATCTCCTTTCGAAAATATATTTCTAATTTCATATTTCTATGTTAAATCATACAATGTATGTAAATAAAATGTGTAATAAGGATTAAAAAGGAGTTCTATTAGTAAATATTTTTTATTTTTTGAACAGTATATTATACATACATAGAATTTTATCTGGCTAAATGAGTGTGATTGTGTATTATTTTTAGGGAAGCGTTTAACTGAAATACTCCTGGACGCATTTTCAGAGTATGATTTAAGTAAACAATCGTATACGGTTCAGTGATCCTCTCACTGAGATATGTTTTTGGCGTTGCACTAAATTTCGGAGTGCCAATAACCCTTGAATATGAATTTTCGAAATCACAACAAGCAACATGGTTCTTAATTCCAAGGTGGCGAACATATTATATAGTGTACTTATAATAATGAAATACACTATATGCATTAAATAAATATAATATAATAATAATAATAATAATATAATAATAATAATAAATGTAAATAAGGAATTTAAAACCTCAGGCAATCATTAAAATATTAACAATAAAATAGACCACCAAAACGTAACAAAACACTTGAAATTAAATATTTAGAACACTTAACAATAGACATATGTGAACTGATAAAGAAAAATTTTAAGTAATTTGTTTTGTAATATTATAAGAAAAGAAATACTAATATTTGTAACTATATGTATAAACTATATGAATTGTAACTAAAAGATTTTTGTATAAATACCACAGGAAAAATTTTGAATAAATCAGAACTAATTTTGTATCGTAAAACGAAACATAATTTTTCGCAAATATTCTGACTGAGCACTTTAATTAGTGCTTAGATGAATTAAAACTGATGCAGCCAAATGGAGCATTATAATCCAATTGGCAACCCCCATCTTTCTTATAAACATAATACATAGCTATGCTATTGATTCGCAAACAAACAGAATTACGTACATAAAGTAGGAGACCTAAAATATACCGTATCAACTCAGCCCCCCGTTTCAATTACTGAATCAATTTCAAGAATATCCATTTAAAATATTTTTCTTCTTTGGTAGATAGTTAATATCATTTATAAGTTAATTTTTTTTATTATTTTTATAAGTAAAGCACAATTTTATAAAAATTGCCAGCATTTTTTATTCTTTATTATTTTTAAGTTTTCAAGGTATGAAGGTTTAAATTTTTTTTTCTTACTTTCTTTATTCTTCCATTCAATTAGACAAAGTCGTTGGAGGAAGTAAATTGCTTCCAAAATAAAGATATTTTGGTTTCTAAGGAAAAATATAAAACGGAATATTAAATTGAAAAATGTATCGAGAAGTGATAATTGAAGGCCAATTATCGCGAACAATAATTGCTTATTTGTCCAGTTCTGACTAGATACAATTATGCCATGAAATTGCTGTAGTCTGGTTGGTAGTGTATTGGCTTATTAGACGTAAGGGCGTGGTTTAAACCCCAGGTCAGACTTTAAAACAAAAATATGAAAAAATATTTCTTCTTCTTGCGAGATTTCTAGCAAAAACTCTGAGAGCAAATAAAATTGCCATGTAAAGTTACTCCAAAAATCTATCGTTCGAATCGACTTTAAACTCTATATTCAGCCAATCATGTATTAAATTAACGTTATGTATGTATTATTAAGCCAAAAGGTTCTTATATGATATTTTCTCATCTTATTTAGTTACATTTCATTTTCGTTATTGACTTCGGTAATTTGCTCAGTGTATCATCTTCCGTAAAGAATTTAAAATGGTAGATGAAAACAACATAATCACAATCATAAAGAATAGATATAGAAAATATTCAAATTTAAAATCATTCTAAATTAAACGAAAGAAGATTTTGCGTTTATTGCGTTTGTTTGTTTTTTAGGACTTACCAAGAAGGAATGAAGCAGACTTTCATTGTCGGTCAATGTTTCGTTGTTATGCTCGTATACAACCCGAAATTCATCGTTCTACATATGATTTTATAGTTCTTGTACCTTTTTGTTTTTATCAGTCGGTGTCAGTGATGCCTAGTCATTTTTTTTGATGTTTGAATGATGATGCTGGGCAATATTCGAGAATTGATTAAAAATAATGAAAAACAAATTTATTTTTCATTTCAAACAAACAAGATAACTTTAAAAGTTCGTTGACTGAATTGTCCTTTTTGCATTCCATTTCAATTCATTTCAACTCACTTCACTTCATCACATCGACATTACATCTTTCTTTTGTTCTTAATGTTTTGTCTCTATCCATTTTTTGTCTCTATCACTCATCATCCGTGTAGTAAATAGCATCTCAATAGGATGCTAAAAATATTTCTTCGATTCGACCGAGAACCAAGAAGAAAATCAAATCATGTTGTAGTAGTAGTAGTAGTATTTGAAATATTCTGATTACCATATCGAGTTTAATGTTGAATAAAGTATAGGTTGGATTCGTCTGTTAAGATTATTCATTCTACTTGCCCGTATGAATGCATATTTGAGTATTTACATATATATGTACATACATAGATACATCCGTACTTAAGAGGACTACTATGAAATCATTATTATTGACTTTAAGGCTTATGTCTCTCTCATGCAGGAATTTTGTTTCATGCGCACACGAATCATAAATTTATATTTACTCCTGGTGTGAGTAAATCGTTTTATTTAATTTTATGGGAAAGTATATTGGAAATATTCCTTTTTTTTCTTAACATTATTGTTTTTATTCTACGAATAAAATTTGAATGCAAATTCAGAGTCGTATGTTTGTAAATTTTAGATTGTTTAACAAACTAAAACTACTGAAAGCATTTGTAGTTTTAGAGAAATACTATACCAAAGATATGGAAACTAACCAAAATTTTATTAGAGTACATAAGCAAAAATTTTACAGCACTTTATTTGCACACTCTGTGAAATAAATGTTACGAAAAAAAAAATAGAGAAATAATAAAAATAATAATAATTAAATTAGAAAATTGCATTGTAATTGTTTTTGAATTTTAGGTATTTATTTAATATAGATTTTTTAATAAAATCGAATTATTACATTTCTAATAACAATTCAGTTTAATTCCAATCTTTATGACGAAGGAGTTGGTAAAGTATTGATGAGTTCATTAAGAAAAAAAAAAAGCTATTAAATGATCACGAATAAAACGAAATTTAAAAATACTGTACTATTTCGGATTATATTTGACTTATTTATTAATAAAGTTTCCATAAACAATTACACTATATATTGAAAAACTGCAACAAATTAAAGCACGCGTAGTTTATTCATCGTAATTTCCAACGGATTCGCAATATTAACCTATTAGGGAATAAGGTTTTCGAAAATCGTTAAAATATATATAATTTTTACTATGTATGTATCTAACGATTAATTTATATTATAAAACTTTTTTGAAAAAATGTAAGGGAAACGTAATGGGTCATTTTGTTGTATAGTCATTATGTAATGAACGAATATTTTTTAAGCATTCCCAACGCAATTAATAAAAATGTTGGCTAATCTGCGATGAATTTTACCTATTTCGCCAGTATATTGATTACAAATTAATAATGATTTGAGCTTAGCTATCTCTAAATCACCTTGTCCATTTACATATTGTTTACATCACTCAATTATGTTATTATCAAATTAGTTGCAAATAAGATCATCATTGTCCTTCCAACAGAATGTTTCCATTGTCTCAGAAACATAGGCATTTTTATTTTTCCCTTACTCTATCAGATGTCCATTTTGCTTCAAATCACAAATGGCGAAAAAGTTTCACAGATGCGAAGTAACCATCGATTAAAATATGTTTGTGTTAGAAACCAATTGCTCTTTGGAATATTTACTTCCATAATAAGGTCCACAATTTTGTAGCCAATTACACCAAAATCAAGTATAATACGAGCTTGATTATCGAAACTGTCGATTATTTCAAAACCCCGATTTTCACAATAGACAATTTTTTTATATTACAGTCTTCATAATTGCAACTTATTTTAATAACGATTCTCAGTAAATGCAACATAATTTTGTTTATTCATTTACATTTGCGGTTTTCTTTAAATTTGAATGTGATAACACTTAAAGGTACCATTTCAAAATTCTTTTTATTAAAAAAAATATCTTTTATATTAAGCGAATATTCTTATCACTCCATACGAATTATACGAATTACTTCACTGCCGTTGTTAAAAAGTTAAACGTTGCCCTCGATGAAAGTAAAAGTTCAATAAAATCTGTTAATAGAGTTGAGGATTTAGATACTCAACTTTCTAAAGAAATAGATTTGCTTGTATCACGAGGTGCATATAGCTATTTTGAAAAACTTTTGCCCACAAGTGTACATTCCTAAAGATATTTTTCAGCGGTAGCGTATGTTCGCAACAAAATATTAAAGGCATTGAAATTTTTAAAACAATTACTTAAAACAAGAAGTATTAGTAACATGTACAGCTGCAAAAAAAAAAAATAGCACCACATCCATAAAAATGTTTTTGAAACCCTTTTATTTACATTTGTAAATTTAAGAAACGTTTGAATATGTTTTTAAAATTAAAAGGACTATAAAAATTTATGAAGAAAGCTATAAAAATTATGAAGAAAAAAGTTAATTATTTTATTTACCATGTTGAACAAACTTAAGAATTTTTGTGAAAACTTAAGAAAATTAACAAAAAAAAAAAAAAAACTTTTCAAATATACTCTTAAATTATAAAAAAAGTAAAAAAAAATTAATAAATAATAACTTCTATACTTAAAAATAGTTGGTGGCTGCGCAGGCCACTCCGAAAAGTTTTCCGAATTTCTTTCGAACCATTGCGTTGCTTTCTTACTGGTATCATTATCCTGTTGGAAGACCCATACCAACGGCATCTGACCTTCTGCATAGGGTAACATCACACTATCCAAAATATCGACGTAAACGTGTTGGCCCATATGATTCAATGTATTGGGCCTACTCCATAATAAAAAAAGCAAGCCCATATCATTACGCAGGATTGTATTCGGAGTTTTGAGGACACCTGACGTACCAGCGAGAACCTTTTCCACCAAACATTCCAACTATGCTGTCACCTGTCCATGAAATATTTCTATACTTTTCGACTGACCAATTTAGCTGTACATATTATGAGCTTGGAGATAGGTTTTGGGTTTAAAAGAGAGACATTTCTTAAGCTACATGCTTTCAAATTATGTCCTCTGAGACATGTGCGAACTGTTTGTAGTACTGTCACAGTTATATTAAGGTCATTTTTTTTAGCTCAGTTGCAATTGACCGACTTCCCTATAAGATTATCCATCCATTATTAATTTTTCGATTATTTCGCGCCTCTCCGCACTGCAATGCGTTCCACGTTAAACTATTGTATTTTTATTAAACTTGATAATCGAAGTAATAAAAATAAAAGTCAAATCTTGTTAATATGCGCTTTCCATAAAATAATTTTGCAAAACATAATTATTATTATTTATTTCAAGTCTATGGAAAATCCTTACAGACTTACAGACATTTTATATCGCTATTATTATTATAAGAAAAACAAACATTGAAGTTCTACATTTAATGAGTTTTTTTTGTTGGTAAAATTATAGATTTTTTAATGAATTCAAAATTTTTATTAAAATTAATATGAAGGTAAAGATTATTAAAATCATAGCAGATTCTACGAAATGAATCGAAGTTCACATAGTTCATTGGATGAACAGGTACTCTTATGTAAAAATTTTCCAGAAGAAATTGAAAGTTGATGACACCAATAGTCAGCTTCAGGAGAAAGACAGCATTTAACATTTTACGGATTTTTAAAGATGGTAATTTAATGAGTGCTAGGCGTTTTTCATAAGAAGGTAACCTTTTATTAGGATCCCATCCTAAACCACGAAGACAAAATAATAAGAACTGTATTTGAACTGATTCGATTTTGTCAGAATGTACAGAATGAGGGTCTCATATTACAGATCCATATTTAAGAATTAGGCGGTAAATAATTGTTTGGTCACATAAGGGTCAAAAAACTCTTTAGAACATCGTTTGATCAATCCCAAGATACATGTTGATTTGCTAACAGTTGATGTAATATGATTTCTGAAGTCCAATTTACAATCGAAAATTATTCATAAATCGTTAAAGGAATTAACTAGTTCAGGAACTTTCTATATAGAAGGTGTAACTGGTTTTTGAATTTAAATTGCAAAAACAAAATATATATCGATAACAATTCCAATAGAAATAGTACTTTTTATATAAGGGGGAATACTAAGCAATTTATCAAATATTAACATTTGAAAAAATATCAACACAGATTGTTTGTAGTGAGTGGTGCTATTATATTTTTCTCAACTGTATATAAGAAGGGTAGATATTTGTTTCTCCACTAATGTGTTTATTTATGTAAATATGTCTACACAATTAAATTATTTTTATTTTTTTATGCTTTTTTGTTATTTTCTGTTTTGTTTTTTATTTTATTCACATGTAATTGTGATAAAGATTAAAAATGAAGGCAATTTTTAATAAAAACAAATAATTTTTTGTTATTAAAAGAAAATGCTAAAATACCGGTAAAATTCAGAATCGAAAAATCACAACAGGCCACAATTTTTTCCAGTTGCGATAATCCAGCTCTTAGTTGAGTTGAGTGTCCAATTATTAGAACGAAATCTATTAGATGTTCCATAACGGAAAATCATGATTTCATAAATAAAAAGATTATCTTTCAATTTGTCATGTTTTAAATAAAGTTTGATTTATATGATCAATTAATGATTTCGAAGTACTACCTGATTGAAACCGACGTTTTACAGTAGCACAGAATAATAATATTGGGTGGGCCATCTATCGGTTTAAATTTGAACCATCGGTTACTACAAATCTGGCAATACTTTTTTACTTAATTAATTGACCATTAACAAAACGATTAACGGATTGCGGCCTGCAGCAACACATCCTTCCAGGCGCCTCTGCTTCTTGCGCGCCTAGGCCTGTTAGTCACACCAGTTGATGACAGCGTTTCATCTATTTGGTCCTTCCCGACTTCCGCTTCTTTTTTAAATTCTTTGAATGTAGCGAAAGTACATTCAGTTATTTGAGATCCAATACGCCGCACGTCTCTTCTTGTCGATAACATATAGTTCGTTTTGGCGTGATTTACTGCCAAACCCATCTTGTAAGACTCCCGTTCAATAACACTAAATGCAGCAGTAACATCTCGCTTGATACGCTCTGTGTTGTACGCAAGCAACTGGAAGCTTTTTTGAAAAATAGTGCCATTGCGATGCACACCCGCCTTACGCAGAACACTCTCCATGACGAAGTTGAATAGGTCGCATGATAAGGGATCGCCTTGTCTGAAACTTCGTACTTTATCAAAAGGTTCGGAGAGATCCACTCCTATCTTGACGGAGCTGCTGGAATTGCTCAACATAACTCTGCATGGCCTTATCACCTTTTCAGGTATACCGAACTCAGCCTTATAGTCGACAAAAATATGATGTGTGTCGACTTGTTTTTCGTAGGTCTTTTTCAGGATTTGACGTAGTTTAAAGATCTGGTCGATGGCCTTGCCAGATCTCAAGCCGCACTGATAAGGTCCAATCAGTGTTTTGACGAGCAGCTTCAGTCGTTCACGCAATACGGGTGTAAGAACCTTATATGCGATAGGGAGAAGTCTTATACCCCTGTAGTTGGTGCATATCTTAGGGTCTTCATTTTTCATGAAAGGACAGAGGACACTGAGGTTCCAATCGTTTGAAATGATTTCCATATTTTGTAAATAAGCTGGTGCATGCGCCCTACCAACTCGTTACATCCCGTCTTAAATAATTTAGCGGGGAGCCTATGAGGATCTGTAGCTTTATTGTTTTTAAGACGCATAATCGCTTTGACCTCTTCATGACTAGGCGGCGAAATCTCCACGCCTTGTAGCAGAGTAGAGAAGTGTTTCCTCCACAACCTCAGCATTCCCTGCGGATGACGCTCCGGGCTTATAATTCTCGGTTAGACGCTTAATTGATAGAATTTTCGAGCGTCATTCCTACATCTACACATCTCGACTTCTCCACGCTCACGCCTTTCCTTCCCTCTTCTTGCGTCTGAAAAAGCTTCTCTCATCCCTTTTCGTCTCTTTTTAGTTTTCGACAACGACTCGCGTAGCGGCTGATTACGTTTTCTTGTATGAGGCGTTTTTCGCTGCAGCTGCATCTCCTCATCGTACCATTGATTTCGGTAAGGTGGGCGCTCGAAACCAAGGACTGTTTCTGCAGTAGTGCGCAAGGAGTGCGAAATGTTGGCCCACAGCCCGCCAATGTAGCTGAAATTAGCTGGGGAATGACGGAGCTTATCCGAGAGTTGAGCGGATAACGCCTCAGTTGTCCTTTGTGGTCACAGTTCTTAACGTCCAGCTTACGCAATACACTAGAGCGCGCAGACCTCTATGCGTTAATGCGCAAATAAAACTTGGCTGCGAGAAGGTAGTGATTTGAGTCGAAGCCATTATTTGCTCATATTTCTTTGAGAATGAGGACGGTGCAACCATTACGGTCAATGGAGTCACCTATCGTATTTTTTTGTACCTGCCCTTTATGGTATTGATGTGAACGATGTTTGGTTTCAACACTATAGTGTAACTGGCCTCACATCTCATGTACAATCGATTTATTGCGTCAAACGTTTGATGACTGTTCAATTAGACGAAATGCTGATGTCAATGGGCCGCCAAGATGCTGTGATTTGACAACGTTAGACTGTTTTCTATAAGGCGCCATTAAAGAAGTACTATGCCGACAAACCAGAGGCGATTGATAATTTGAAGGCTAACATTAGCGAAACCTTTGCCGAGATACGACCCCATACACTCCAAAAAATGCTCGAAAATTAGTCCGATAGAATAGGATACTGCGAGGGTTATGGGTTATGTGAAATAACCCACATTTAGTTTACTTCGTTTATCATTTTGAATATTTCTTATTAGCTTTATGATTAAAAATTTTTGGTAGAATTGAAAAGTTTTTAATTCAAAATTATTTTTGATTGTGTAAGAATTGATCGAGTATAAGGAAGACAATACTAAAGCGTGGTTATATTTACACAACTTAAATGATGAATGGAAAACATATTAAAATTCATCAAAATTGAATGAATAGAATATTTACTCAGCACATATATTACTAAGAATCCATTTGGCATCAGGGCATTATACTAAAGTATGAAGTATAACGTATACAATATAGAAATAGTCTTCGTTTTTTCATTTTTAAAATTTTATTTCTTATTTAGAAGGTGTTCATGCTTCATTGTATTCCGAAATTACACGTGCATTAAATATTGAAGAAAGTTTATCAGTCGTCAACTGAATTATTAAAAAGGCATTTTATGTAATAAACTTACTCTTAAAAGTTAATTTGTTAAGTCATTAAAAAAATAATAATAATAATAATAATAATAATAATAATAATAAGGGAAGAGGATCTCTCCAGACGCAGGTGTATAATCAAAATAAAAAAAATAAATAAATAAAGGAATGGTTGGAATATGAATTATGCTCATTATAATTTAAATTTCGGAAGTAATATTTTATTAGGAACGTGTTGTGAATTAATTAAGTCAAAAATTTGTTAAAAAATCCTAAATTTTTAATCAAATGAATCAATATCCGTGAGAGTCACTAAAATTATTTGTCTTCTTCCGTAATTTCCTATTTCTCAATAATAAACATGCAGACCTGCTCAGAACATAGAGTGTGGAAATGTGATTGTAAATTCAGCTGAAAAATTTAAATAAAGGAAAACACATCATCGTCATAAATCTGCTTGTTTCTGTTTAATTCTGTTTTCTTTCAGTCAATTGGTATTAATGCACAACTTCCTTTGTTTTATGACATTAAAAAGCGTTACAAAGGTGGAATTTCAAATGAAATAAAAAATAAAAAAAAATAAAATAAAATTATTTAAATTTCTTTTTCATATAAACTTACCTAATAAAGAATTAAAAGGAATTTTGAACTCTATTTGTATATTTTTTCCTAGAAGTGACATTCGTGAATTGGGCAAATTAGTAAGAAAGCAACAAAAATTCAATTTTAGTTTTAGAGAGTCATCTGCATGAATGATATAATAATTTTGTACACTTTGCGAATAGAGCAGGTAGAATATGCGGTGTATATCCATATATATGTAGATATTTATATAGTACGTCTCATATTTATAAGATCACTTTTATTTTCCGTATATCTCTTAAATTATAACGTTTCTTTTGTACTTTTTTTTGGTTTTTTATGTACTTTTAGCAAATACTATATTATAGTGGGAAAGATCGACAAGTGTAGCATTAAACTTTTATTGATGTGAATGGTTAAATGTCTTGTTAAATGTCTTGCTTTTCTTCAAGCGTAAACATTTGAATTGTTAATAATTTTTAAAAAAAAAATCTGTTACTGAAAGCAAACATTATTATTTGTCAAGACTCCGAATAAAAGTTGTAAAAGTAAATTGACTTATTACCGAATTAGCGAATTTTTTTTGGAAATTTATTATGTTTATGAAAATATTAGCATATAAAGATAAAGTTTTATAAAAACAATGCAATATAAAATTTCAGACGTTTCGATGCGGATAAATTTGAAGGAAGATGAATTAAACAATCTTTATGATGATTTGTGTGTAGGGCTTTCCTTGCGACGTGGAATTGAGTACTTCTTTTCCAAATCAAAAGTATCGTGTGAGGATATTCTTTCCCACTTCGATGACAGCCGAATTCGTCAAATGATGCATCATCTTGTATCTGTAATATATTCCAGTTCCGTATTTCTTCATAGAAATGCGTGTGAACAATTCAGTGTTGACTTTTAACTAGCTGTAGTCCTATATAATGTATACCTTTTTGGTATTAAAAATTCAAAAAAAAAAAAAAAAAAATAGAAAATTATTTCTTGGCCCGATAATGACAAAAGAGCACACATTGTAATCTATTTTGCGGAATCTAGTGGATTGCCGTTGACTCTGCCTATCCCTCGCCCAATACAATTATTATACCATATGAAACAAATTCATCAGCTATGATCCCTTTTAAACACAAACAATTTAATTTACGTCACAGTAGATATCGTGTACGCACTGAACATTGCATTGGAAGAAGCTGAGCAAGCTTAATTTGACATAAAACGTCAAGTCATTCATCAAATTATGTTTCCCTACTATAGATTTTCGAGAAACATAAATTATAAGCAATTGGTTTTATTAAACTAAAAGAAAAAATTTAATAAAAAAAAAAATAGAAAAATTGTTTGTTGTTATATTTTAAATTTAGTTCGTATTTTGCTAAACGTTTGCTCCAAGGCGAATTTATTCTATCTGGTGACCGTAATTCTACAATAAATTCAACAATTCAAAAACAACAGGCATTTTGTTTTTGGGGCAAGGTGGGTAAATTCATTCTAACAGAAAATTAAAAAAAAATAAAAAAAAAAGAAATAAAATAAGAAAAAAAAAAAAATCAACTCTCAAACCTCCATTGGAAATTAATTGAAGCAATTAAAAAAAAACTAAATAAATATTATATATTGAAAATTCTAAATTACATAATAGTACAGCACCTATAAATTAAAAAAATTATCTCATGTAGTCAATAACATTTCCACTTTAAGAAAGAACATTGTTTTTATGTGGCCATCGAGGAAAATGGCAGCTGCAAACGTTATTTCTTATTTGTCATAGTTTAGTCACCTAGTTGGAGAGACCGAATTCTTTTTTTTTTTTTGGTAATGCATCGCTCTCATCTAAATAAATATAAATATTGTAAATCTGGGTTGTAGCTTAGAAGATATGTGTATTTTGTGTTAAAGGCCTAAATATTGAAGAATTTCTAGTGCGTATCGTTAAAGATACATGCGGTACATATGAGGGTTTATGAATACGAAACTGGTTATCGAAAAATACACAAAAACAAAAATTTCTTGACAACGACGATACCCAACAGCTAGTAATTTAAGGCCACCTGATATATGAACTCGCCTTGGTTCGTTCTTTTCAATTTTTAGAAATTTTATTTTTTTCTATCTTTTCCATTTCAGTTATCCTTAACTCGTGTTCTTGTTGAACTTGAAGTTGTAGAAGACTGAGAAGTATTACGTTTTCGAATGTCTCTCCGTCAGTTCAAAAATGCCTAATGTACCGCTGAGGAGTTCAAATTTTACTAAAAAATGTATTGTCACACCTATAAATGATTTGATCTGTATAGATTCCATCCAGATGTCACAGATGATGTAATAATTTTCAGCGTTTTAAAAAGATTGCTCATAACTTCATATCTGGCATCGATCGTAGATTTTATAGTTTCCCAACTATATACAAAAAATCGTTCATTTAAACGATGTCAATGTTCTTTGATTTTAACGCCATCAATAACAACGAGTGTAATGTAAACGACTCAAATAAACACAACCCTTAAACAACATCAGCATAAGTCGATGTATCATTTATTAAACGTTGATGTATCGCCGATGCATCGTCCATCAAAACATCAATGATAAACATCGAAATTTATGTGTTCGACATCGATGTTTAGAAAACATCGATCTCTAATTGAGATATATAATTCTGATTATATTTTTTTTCTTTTCACTAAGAAATT